>CM077032.1:4200000-4390000 GCA_039090855.1 Macrothele yani | reverse complement strand
TTCGCTGATTTAGCTAAGTGTGGGACATTACGCAGCGATGAAGCTATGATTTCCGCCCCGGTGGCGCAGTGGTCTAAGCGATAGCCTCTGATCATTCGTCCGAAAGGGGCCCGTGTTCGAATCCCGGTGAGGCATGGATGTTGCGTTTGTCTTACGGCACTGGCTCTCTCACTAACCAGTGACCTTGAATTATTGTTCGTTTGTTTGTTTGATTGGAGGTTTAACGACCACCGTGAGCAACTCAATGGGCTATAAGCAGTCGCCCGTCCCTAATTTAGGGTCACTGGTTCCAGGGAAGGGAGAGAGCCAGTGCCGTAAGACAAACACAACATCCATGCCTCACCGGGATTCGAACCCGGACCCCTTTCGGACGAATGATCAGAGGCCATCGCTTAGACCACTGCGCCACCGGGGCGGCGACCTTGAATTAGGGACGGGCGACTGCTTACAGCCCATTGAGTTGCTCACGGTGGTCGTTAAACCTCTAATCAAAAAAAAAAAATAGTTATGACTGGGTGTGTGCACAAGTTCTACCTGTTTTTGTAGGCTACAAGGAAAGGAGGAGAACAAAATAAATAATGTACCTAGGATTTCGCATAATTGCCATCATTCTGTATGACCTCTTGCCATCTGTCTTTGAGTATAGGTGACTCCCACGCCGGAAAAACTCCTGTGTTTTAAATCATGTAATGCCGTTTGCACATCGTCCACATCATCGTAGGTTTGGAGAGCGAAGGCGTTCTATAACGATCGGAAAAGGTGGTAGTCCGTAGGTGCCAGGTCAGGGTAATACGCCTGGTGAGGTAATACTTCCCAAACAAAGTCCAGTCATTTTTGCCAAGTAATTAAAGCAGCATGAGGTCTGGCGTTATCATAATGAAGGATCGCGCCTTTGCGATTGACGAGTGCTGGCTGCTTCGATGTCAGTTGTTCTCGCAGTCTTTCCAACTATTGGCAGTAGAGGTCAGCACTTGTCGTTCAGTTAGGTGCCAACACTTCCCAGTGGATTATTCCCTGAACATCCCACGAAACATTCAACAAAACCTCTTCTTGGGATGCAGTCCTCCTTTTGAGGTCGATGGAGCAGGCTCTGCACCTTAGCACACAGTCCGCCGACGCTTTACATTACGGTACAGTACCCATTTCTGATCACCCGTTACAACTCGTCTCCAAAACGGTTCATTTCTGTGACGAGAAAGCAAATAAACACATGTACGGATTCTCTCCTCTGGTTGCTTTGCAGAAATCTGGTGCGGAACCCAGTTATCGAACTTGGTGATGAACCCAAGCGCATGCATCCGCTCTTCGACTGTTGCTCTGTGCACCGACAACGTTTCTGCTAATTCCTGAATGGTTGGATGTGGGTCATTTGTTATGGCTTGGTCTAAATCCTCGTCAGAAACCGCGGATGGACGTGCAGGACGTGGTTGATCTTTACAGCTTCTGTCTCCGTCCCGGAATTTCCGAAACCAACGGCGACAAGTGCTATAATCAACTGCATCCTTCTCATACACTTGAGAGATGTTGCGGGAAGCCGCGGCTGTGCCGCCCCGGTGGCTCAGTGGTCTAAGCGATGGCTTCTGATCATTCGTCCGAAAGGGGTCCGGGTTCGTATCCCGTGAGGCATGGATATTGTGTTTGTCTTACGGCACTAGCTTGCTCTCTTCCCTGGAACCAGTGACCCTAAATTAGGGACGGGCGACTGCTTATATAGCCCATTGAATTGCTCACGGTGGTCGTTAAACCTTCAATCAAAAAAAAAGAAAAAAAAAAGAATCAAGCTGCGGCTGAAGTAATGCCTTTATCGAACTCGTTCAGTAAAGAATCTCTAATGTGTTACATGGCGTGCCATGCAACACCGTCTGTGATTTCCGTTACGAATGACTCACTCGGACAAATCTAGTGCCTCTATATGTTCTACTGTACCACACTTTATTGTCCGAAAGTTCGGCATCGCAGCGCCGACTGTGACGTGACTACTTAGATCGGAATTTGCATCTATTACAAAAACGCGTGGAACTTTTGCACACACCGAATATTTTTATTTAACCGGTGATCAAGAATTTCCATTCACGACTCTAAAGTTGTAAAGTTTTTGTTTTGTAGTTAAAAAAACAAACAAACAAACATACAAAAAAAAAAAAAAAACAGGTAGGCTCAATTCTAATTGAGCCGTCAGTTTGGAACGTAGGACTATGACCTGCAGATCAGAGAGTTGAAATGAGCTAGTCGAGTATGGTTTCAAAGCGTTTGTTTAATTTGTTATAGCCAACACAGGTCTGTGATATGAAAAGTAGCTTACATAATAATTTTTACAAATAATGCTGGATACATTGCGAATACAAAGCAGATCGATACACGAATTTCCCGACGTGGTGCTCTGTCTTCTTGGGCTTCTTACATTTCCCATCACTTGCTCTTGCTTCTCGTTTTGATTTTCTCCACTTTTGCTTGCGTTCATTATGCGAATTCCCCGGTATTGTCGAAAATGTTAACCAGTTCACACGAAAATATTTTATTTTTATTTTATTTTAAACCACTGCGACATGTTCTTTATACACTATCTACCAAAGAGTAATTGGATACCTGTGATAGCAAAGGAAAACAAAGTTTATTCACCTTCAATAGTTCGTGGAACCTCCACGAGCGGCGATTACAGCTGCGACCCTCCGGGGCATACTCTCAACCAGGCGTTGTACGACGGCTACCGGTATTTTCTTCCACTCGGCTTGGAGAAGACAGGTCAGTTCCTTCACTGATTTCGGACGGTGGGGGAACCCCTTAAGTCGACGCTCCAACTCGTCCCAGAGGTGCTCGATAGGGTTAAGTTCCGGGCTCTGAGCAGGCCAGTCCATTCGATTAACCCCATTGTCACCATACCAAGCCATGGTGGACCTCGCAACATGACAGGTGGCATTGTCATCCTGAAAGTAACATGGGTCCACCCCGTAAAACTGCTACAACGTAGGAAGCACATGGTCATCCAAAATGGTGCAGTAGGTCTTGGCGTTCAGTCTACCAGGAATTGCGACCAAGGGTCCCGTGCCATACCAGGAGAAACACCCTCATAGCATAATTCCACCGCCGCCGAACTTCACAGTTGACACAATACATTCCGGCAGGAGGCGTTCTCCAGGCAGACGCCAAACCCAGAACCTGCCATCCGAACGGTAGAGGGTGAACCTTGATTCGTCGCTCCAGAGAACCTGTTTCCACTGTTCAACGGTCTACTGTCGACGTTCTTTGCACCACGTTAGCCGAGCAGCGCTATTGGACTTGGTGATCAAAGGCTTGTGGGCGGCAGCACGTCCATGATAACCGAGCAGATGGGTTTCCTTACGGATGGTATTCATCAAAAGAACACTCCCGGATGCTTGTTGGAACTTCTCACGGATGTGGCCCATCGATTTGGTTCGGTTCTTCCGAATTTCTCTGGCCAGCACCCGTCGGTCTCTAACTCCCAGTTTTGTGGGTCTGCCGGGTCGGGGCACATTCCGACAGTCACCTCTCATTTTCCACTTGCCAATCACGTAGGCCACTGTCGATTTTGGGTACTTCAACTCGCTGGATATGTCACGTATGGATCGGCCATTTCTGTGATACCCGACGATTACACCTTTCTCGAAATCAGAGAACTCCGAACTGCGTGGCATGTTGCATGCGACTGGTTGCGTTGTTGTTTCCCACACGATATTTAACGGCGGCGGCGGCGGCGGCGGCCGTGAAGTGTGTCAGGACCGCAGATATCGTCAATTGCAGGGGTGTCCAATTACTTGTTGGTAGATAGTGTATATTTGAATAGATCTCGTCGAGAGCTTTGAAACGATGCCACGCACAGTCGTTTTGCAGTTACGGTTGTCCAGATAAACCGCGATATTGTCAAAAGTGTTCGCCGGTTCACAAGAAAACAACTTTTAAAATGTTCAGTTCAAATCACTGCCAAATGTTCTTCGAATATTTTAATAGATCTCGTCGAGAGCGTTAAAATGATACCACGCACAGTCGTGCTCACGATTGCCGAGATAGACTGAGTCGCCGCCCCGGTGGCGCAGTGGTCTAAGCGATGGCCTCTGATCATTCGTCCAGAAGGGCTCCGGGTTCGAATCCCGGTGAGGCATGGATGTTGTGTTTGTCTTACGGCACTGGCTCTCTCCCTTCCCTGGAACCAGTGACCCTAAATTAGGGACGGGCGACTGCTTATAGCCCATTGCGTTGCTCACGGTGGTCGTTAAACCTCATATCAAAAAAAAAAAAAAAAATCAATAGACTGAGTCAAACACGGCGGCACACCCAGAAATATTGCATCATCTCCCCCTGCGCACGATGTATTGCGCAGTACACGAATTGGACTCCATGCTGTTTATGCATATGCTAACACGATTATTATTATTTTTATTGAAGGTTTAACGACCGCCATGAGCAACACAATGGGCTATAAGCAGTCGCCTGTCCCTAATATAGGATCACTGGTTCCAGGGAAGGGAGAGAGCCAGTGCCGTAAGACAAACACAATATCTATGCCTCACCGGGATTCGAACCCGGACCCATCACGAACGAATGGTCAGAAGCCATTGCTTAGACCACTGCGCCACCGGGGCGGCCTAACACGATTAGTGTACCGCACGTATTTTTAACGCTATAATGATTTCAATTGGGACCTATTTTTGTCATAGGCGGTCTGCCGTAGTTCGCCCCATACTATCCGCGGAGTTAGACGTAGTTCTACGTCAAAATGAATCGGCAGGAAATCTTATTGAGTAAAAGTACATCTCAAGAGGAATATCAAATAAATTGCTAAATTAGAAGTCTAATAAATTATTATATCTCGTTTCAGCTGAGTCTGCCGTTTTATCTTCTTAACGTTGTCATAAGTGAAACCTGTTCTCCGGAAAAGTCAACGTGAACATTTGTACCGATATGTCAGTTGTCTTTGTTGTAATCCCGACATAGAGCTTCACAAACCATTGTTTTCACAGCTGCTGATTCAGACAACGTAAAACAGCAATGACGTCAGTAAAAGATGACAGTTGATAGTCAGTTTTGCCACAGGTCCTCGAAGAACAGCTGCGTAGAACAAACCCAATTCTTAACCACACTGTGAAAATCTTTCTGAAATTCACGAGCGATTTTTTTTAAATAACGAGATATTTTCGTGATACAACCTTTTCTGTGAAATGGCGGGAAAAAACTGAATTTCACGGATTTTTCGTATTCCAGGAAAATTCTGAATTTTCAGAAACCTTTCCGCATCTCCTTTCTTATATTGACAGTAGAACCTGCCTGTAATTTAAGACTTACGGGCAGGACCTACAATTTCGTAGGCGGGCTTGGACGAGCCTGCACTTGCATGTGTACCGTGTAGTCAGGTTGTTGATAAATGTAGTTCATTCTGTTTTTGAAGTCTCTGTCTTTCACTTCCCGTGATCATATTTCTTGTTCCTCGCAATCATTCCTCTCACCCGCCTTGTGCTATTTTTTCTTTATTTATTTATTTTGCGCGCGTCTTTTCGTCTTTGATCTTTGGCAATCGCATTCCCCTTTGAATCCATATTCCATTTATCTCGGAAGTTTACACCAGAAAAACACTTGCTCTGTACGATGATTTGCATTTATAGGAATTAGAAATCAATTAAAGCTTCAATATACGCTCGTAAACTATTCTGTCCTTACAATTTTGATTTGCTACTTGCTTTGTTTTAAATATGGATGACTATTGGGTTGGGTAAATTAGAGGTTCGATGAGCAAAACAATCGGAAAATCGTGTTACATTTGGGTTTTGGGAGTTATATCCTGAACCTGAAGAATTAAAATCAAAGACGTCGGGCCAACAGAACGGAATCATATTCTGCGGACGAGAGTTTGTTGTATTAACTATTAACCATTAAGCATGTTATTGTGTGTGCAACTGAGCATCAAGTTATATTATGTGCTGGGCAAAAGTGACAAAGAACACAGTACTTGACTCATATAAACAATTATCTGACCCTGCGAAGGGTTCGATTATGAAATGACGATAATTTACTTAAGTTCACTGAATACTATTTATTGCTTTTGCCTTATTTCTGGTTACTGGTGGGTTAGTTAACTTACTTATGCCCTCTTTTTACACGAGTTTCGAGTTAGTCCAAAAAGTTACAGTACAAATACCGTCTGTGTTAAAGCAAGTGACAGTTACGCAAATGAAACCTATGACGAATCTGAGTGGCCGGGCCGGATCGGGCCTGACATTAATTGGGTGGGAACGGGACGGACCGGGTCGGGCCTGGCATTAACTTGGTGGGCTCGGGCCGGGCTCGGGCCAAAAAATATTGCTTCTACAGGGCTCTAATTGACAGCAAACTACCGTTTTCAAGATGTGTTAATGGACTATTCCGAATTTTCAAAAACTTTTCCGAAATTCCTATGTTATATTCACGGTAAACTGCCGTTTTAAAGATGTCTTAAAGGACAATTCTGAATTTTCAAAAACTTTTCCGAAATTCCTATCTTATATTCACGGTAAACTGCCGTTTTAAAGATGTCTTAAAGGACTATTCTGAATTTTCAAAAACTTTTCCGAAATTCCTATCTTATATTCACGGCAAACTGCCGTTTTAAAGATGTCTTAAAGGACTATTCTGAATTTTCAAAAACTTTTCCGAAATTCCTATCTTATATTCACGGTAAACTGCCGTTTTAAAGATGTCTTAAAGGACTATTCTGAATTTTCAAAAACTTTTCCGAAATTCCTATCTTATATTCACGGTAAACTGCCGTTTTAAAGATGTCTTAAAGGACTATTCTGAATTTTCAAAAACTTTTTCCGAAATTCCTATCTTATATTCACGGTAAACTGCCGTTTTAAAGATGTCTTAAAGGACTATTCTAAATTTTTCAAAAACTTTTCCGAAATTCCTATCTTATATTCACGGTAAACTGCCGTTTTAAAGATGTCTTAAAGGACTATTCTGAATTTTCAAAAACTTTTTCCGAAATTCCTATCTTATATTCACGGTAAACTGCCGTTTTAAAGATGTCTTAAAGGACTATTCTGAATTTTTCAAAAACTTTTCCGAAATTCCTATCTTATATTCACGGTAAACTGCCGTTTTAAAGATGTCTTAAAGGACTATTCTAAATTTTTCAAAAACTTTTCCGAAATTCCTATCTTATATTCACGGTAAACTGCCGTTTTAAAGATGTCTTAAAGTACTATTCTGAATTTTCAAAAACTTTTCCGAAATTCCTATCTTATATTCACGGTAAACTGCCGTTTTTAAGATGTCTTAAAGGACTATTCTGAATTTTCAAAAACTTTTCCGAAATTCCTATCTTATATTCACGGTAAACTGCCGTTTTTAAGATGTCTTAAAGGACTATTCTGAATTTTCAAAAACTTTTCCGAAATTCCTATCTTATATTCACGGTAAACTGCCGTTTTTAAGATGTCTTAAAGGACTATTCTGAATTTTCAAAAACTTTTTCCGAAATTCCTATCTTATATTCACGGTAAACTGCCGTTTTTAAGATGTCTTAAAGGACTATTCTGAATTTTCAAAAACTTTTCCGAAATTCCTATCTTATATTCACGGTAAACTGCCGTTTTTAAGATGTCTTAAAGGACTATTCTGAATTTTCAAAAACTTTTCCCAAATTCGTATCTTATATTGACGATAAATTGTCGTTTTTAAGATGTGTTAACGGAAAACTCCAAATTTTCGGAAACCTGTCCGCAATTAATTTCTTATATTGACGATAAATTGTTATTTTTAAGATGTATTAACAGAAAATTCTGAATTTTTAGAAACCTTTATGCAATTCCTTTCTTATTTCTCTCTCATATTGTGTTAACGGAAAATTCTGAATTTTCAGAAACCTGTCCGCAATTCCTTTCTTACATTGATGATAAATTGTCGTTTTTGAGATGTATTGACGGAATATTCTGAATTTTCAGAAACCTGTCCGTAATTCCTTTCTTATATTGACGATACATTGTCGTTTTTAAGATGTCTAAATTTTCAGAAACCTGTCCTCAATTCCTTTCTTATATTGACGATAAATTGTCGTTTTTAAGATGTATTAACAGAACATTCTGAATTTTTAGAAACCTTTATGCAATTCCTTTCTTATTTTTTTCTTATATTGTGTTAACGGAAAATTCTGAATTTTCAGAAACCTGCCCGCAATTCCTTTCTTATATTGACGATAAAATGTCGTTTTTGAGATATAATAACGGAATATTCTGAATTTTCAGAAACCTTTCCGCAATCCCTTTCTTATATTGACGATAAATTGTAGTTTTTAAGATGTGTTAACAGAATACTCTAAATTTTTAGAAACCTTTTCGCAATTCCTTTGTTATATAGACGATAAACTGCCGTTTGTAAGATGTGTTAACGGAATTTTCATGAATTTTCAGAAACCTTTCCGCAATTCCTTTCTTCTATTGACAAAATTTAACGTTTTTAAGATGTATTAAAGGAATATTCTGAATTTTCAAAAACCTTTCCACAATTCCTTCCGTATAATAATGGAAAAACTCCGTTCTCAGTTTTTCCGTATCCATATGATAAGAAATTTCCGGTAATATGAGCGATTTGTGCGAATACAGCACTTCAGGTTTGATTAACTGCTAAATTCAGTCGTCTGTCGAAATATCTTATTTTTAAGTTCTTCAGCGAGATCGGATATTGTGGATAGCATATCGCTGAATTTTGCTCATTTGAGCGCAGGATATTTTTTCTGCTCTCCCCCATTTTGTGCGCTAGCTATTATTATTGTGTTACTTTTTTTTTTTTTTTTTTTTTTTTTTGAGGTTTAACGACCACCGTGAGCAACTCAATGGGCTATAAGCCGTCGGCCATTTCTGATTTAGGGCCACTGGTTCCAGGGATGGGAGAGAGCCAGTGCCGTAAGACAAACAACATCCATGCCTCACCGAGATTCGAACCCGGACCCCTTTCGAATGAATGATCAGAAGCAATCGCTTATACCACTGCGACACCGGGACGGGTTACTTTGAGAAACCGCATTCTTAAATTATTGTATCGGTGATTGTACGATGTCTATGTATCAGTCTGCAGACCCCTTAAGACAAAAGGCATTACAGCTATCATGACTACAATTTATAGTCAGGAGTTTTGTAAAATAACATTACAGTACATTTCACCTTTTCTTAAAGATAATTGAAAGTCATTGTCAGTTTAACAAATTAGTAAAATCATGCAGTGCATTGATTATGATACGCTTTCCAACATACCAGAAAACATTATTCAAGTTATGAGGATAATGACTGTAGAATAAATATCGCTCCTATGACCTGACCTTTGACACCATTTCGATGTTATTCAAAAGAACCGGAAAAGTATACTTCCGGAACAACATGATAAAGTTTTGTCTCAATCAAAGCATTTTTACGTAAGTTATGACGCATAAGGGCAATGGAATGGATCCCGATCCTATGTCCTGACCTTTGACCCCACTTCGTCCATTTTTAATAGGGTTCGTCCCCAGGTGGTCTCCTACCACATACTAAACTTTCATCGAAATCGAACCATTTTTATGCGAGTTAAGGTGCGGACAGACGGACAAAGCTGGAGCATATACGCTTCTTCAATCTACGGTTGGAAAGCGTAAAAAAGATATCAAGTTCCAAAGCATTCTGGTGCTTCGAAAAATTGCGATGAAGGAATACGTATTTTGTAATAAATCCTCCTATAGAACAAAATAAAATTATTACAAACATATTCAGGAAAATAATAAGTTACAACAGAAAATAAAATGACTAAACACTTGCATTAATGACAAAAAAAAAAAAAAAAAAAAACATCAACGCGTAAATATTTTTTGCGGGAGTCGCATTGTTCTGCTGAAACGGACCCTCGGCCGCAGGACACGCGAAGGCTATGAAAGCGTGTAGGTGATCAGCTAGTACGTGCTGGTAAAGAGCTGCGGTTAAGGACCTCTCCAGACACACTAAGGACCCTTATGTGTCCCACCGGAATGCTCCCTAAACCATCACAGTGCCACCGCCGCTTTGGACAGAGCCGAACCGGCGCGACAAGGTCGCACCCTCATGCTGTCGACGCCACACCCGCACCTCCCGTCAACTCGGCACAGCTGGAAACGGGATTCATCTGACCACACGACACGGCGCCACTCTGCGGAGGTTCAGTTTTGATGCTCTCGGCACCAGAAGTGGTATAATGTCCGATGACGAGCACTCAACAGTGGCCCACGAGTAGAGCGTCGAATCCCGTAGCCCAGGGTATGCAGTCGACTCCCGTAGCCCAGGGTATGCAGTCGACTCCCGTAGCCCAGGGTATGCAGTCGACTCCCGTAGCCCAGGATATGCAGTCGACTCCCGTAGCCCAGGGTATGCAGTCGACTCCCGTAGCCCAGGGTATGCAGTCGACTCCCGTAGCCCAGGATATGCAGTTGACTCCCGTAGCCCAGGGTATGCAGTCGACTCCCGTAGCCCAGGGTATGCAGTTGACTCCCGTAGCCCAGGGTATGCAGTCGACTCCCGTAGCCCAGGGTATGCAGTTGACTCCCGTAGCCCAGGGTATGCAGTCGACTCCCGTAGCCCAGGGTATGCAGTCGACTCCCGTAGCCCAGGGTATGCAGTCGACTCCCGTAGCCCAGGGTATGCAGTTGACTCCCGTAGCCCAGGATATGCAGTTGACTCCCGTAGCCTAGGGTATGCAGTCGACTTCCGTAGCCCAGGGTATGCAGTCGACTCCCGTAGGCCAGGGTATGCAGTTGACTCCCGTAGCCCAGGATATGCAGTTGACTCCCGTAGCCCAGGGTATACAGTCGACTCCCGTAGCCCAGTGTATGCAGTCGACTCCCGTAGCCCAGGGTATGCAGTCGACTTCCGTAGCCCAGGGTATGCAGTAGAGCGTCGGCTCCCGTAGCCCAGAGTATGCAGTCGAACTGTTCGGTCGCTAACGCTGCTTGGACCTCCGATGTTTAACCTGGATATGATTTGCGCCGACTTGCTAAGCGGTCGGTCTGTACGAGCCTGAATAGTCTACGTCGATTCCGATAATCAATGGCGTGTGGTCAGACACCGCTTGCTCTCTGGACGCTGGTACATCCCTCTGTGATTTATTCACAATACACCCTTGATATGGTTGTCCTCGGGAGCCCTAGGGTTTCCGAGGAAAACCTTATCTTACCTCGGGCGATAGAATGGCCCATCTGTCTTGCACCAGCAATGCGTCAACGATCAAAGGCGCTCAGATCTCCACATTTACCAACGTTCGTCGATTGCGATACATTGCTGGGAAGTCCTACTGCTTGTTTATATTTATCGCCTACCTTCAGCTTGGGTCTGTTCCACTCTGCCTGGGGGATGGCTATGTCAACTGCCCATCACCCCTATCTCTAAATAATGTTTTGTCTAGTCAGTGTATATATACAGGGTGTCCGAGAATTATTGGACACATTACAAAAGTATGTACAAAAAAAAACTATGAGCATTGTCTGTTTTTCTATGTCACGTATTATTAACACGGTTTCTATATTTTTGTTTTACAGAATTGTTATTCCCGGAATCCCATAGATGGCGCTAGGTGTGGCCGGATGAGGAATGTATGAGAAATGCACAATCAGTAGTCACATCATCCGTACAGCAGAAGGCGATGTGTGTGTGTTATGACTTGCGGAATTAAAGTCTGTGATTAAAGTTAAAAGACGGTACCGTTAAGAGTATAGTTGTAATCCTCCGTCAACGAATTCAATTAAAAGGTGGATGAAACAGTTTAAAGAAACTGGCAATGTGGAACATCGTGGAGGAGCCGGTAGGCCTAGCGTCAGCGGTGAGACGGTTGACCAAGTTAATGAAAGTTTCCGACGAAGCCCCAGGAAATCCGTTCGTAAAGCAAGCAGAGAACTGTGCATTCCGAAATCGACAGTTCACGATATCTTGCACAAGAAATTAAAGTTTCATGCTTATAATAGTGCAAAAGGTGCATATGTAAATGATCACACTCTGCGATACGATTTCGCTGTGGATATGCTGAATCGAGTGGAAAACGACCAAAACTTTCTCAGTGCTGTAATTAAATCCACATTTCATGTGTCAGGTATTGTAAATTGTCACAACTGTAGGATATGGGGCAGTGAACCGCCTCATGCTGCTATTGAACTGGAACGGGTTTCTCCGAAAGTTAATGTGTGGTGCGACCTATCAAAAAGAGAAGTGATTGGCGCTTTCTTCTTCTGCGAAAAAATCATAAATGGTGACATTTACTTGGATATACTAGAAAATTTCGCTATACCCCAGATCAAAAGATATGACAGCGTCGTTTTCCAACAAGACGGCGCGCCTCCGCATTGGTCAACGTGTGTATACGTAAGTGCCTAAATGAGCATTTCCCCAACAGATGGATTGGGCGTTGTGGTCCCATTCCGTGGCCTCCTCGCTCTCCAGATCTAACTCCATTGGATTATTTCATGTGGGGTTATGTGAAGGATCGTATCTATCAGACGCCTTGTACTGATTTGTAGGAACTGAAGCAGCGTATCACAGCTGCTATTAATTCCATAACTCCTCAGATGCTTGCCAATACATGGCATGAAATCGAGTATCGCTTGAACGTACTACGGGCAACCAAGGGATCTCACATCGAAATTTAATAACTTGTGCAGTTACACTGTAAGGTAGTACAGTCAGTTTCTTTCTATCTATTTAATGTTTTGTTTTATATAATTTTGTAATGTGTCCAATAATTCTTGGACACCCTGTATATAAGATAACTCTGGACATGGCTGAACCAAGAGAACAAATTGGATTCAGGATTGGCTACAGTACTATAGATTATATCCATACTGAGAGAACAAAAATGGCTACAGTACTATAGATTATATATATAGTAGGAGTGGCTACAGTACTATAGATTATATCCATACTGAGAGAACAAATTGAAAGAACAAGGGAATATAAGCTCCATGGCTTTGGAGTTTTTATTTTTTGTGTTTTTTGTGTTTTTTTTTTTTTTTTTTTTTTTTGCTGTTGTAGTTCTTTCTGCTTTGTTAGTTGTTGTTTCTGAGAATTCTTCATTGATGCTTTTGGGCGTTTGGTTTTCAGATTGTTTGTTCGCAATTTTTTTTTTTTTTTTTTTTTTCTGTATTTGGCTAAAGTTTGGTTTAATTAGTATATATATATACAGTCAAACCCCTATTTAACGGACTGCGATTTAACAAATTCCGCGATTATACGTACATTTTTTATGGTCCCGATGGAATTGCATTGAAATTAATGCTTGTCGTTTCTCGATTTAACAAACACATTTCCTCAATTTAGCGAACATTTTCTATTTTTTAAACCACAAAACTATGTTAACCATCATTTTCACCTTAAAAGTTAGCCCAAATGCAATCCCATGATGATGTTTTCGATTAACGCCGCGGATGGCTTAGTGGTTAGCGAGTCAGACTATCAGTGCAAGGTCCTCAGGTTCGAACCTGGTCTGATCTTTCAGAGATGGTGTGATTTACTAACAATCGCTGAATATCCGCCGTGCATTGGACGAGCACTTAGTACGTTACGTGACGGCCCCCAGGCTGGACCCACTGGTTAAATGGGTATCCTTTCCTATGCCCCACCCCCTGAAATTCTTTCACCCCTCTATGAGCAACATCGTACTTGTACGGTGGCGCCATCTACTGTACTCTAATCTCACTACAAACTGTTCTGTCAAAGTCGCTAGACTTGCTCTCATTCCTTTCGTTTCTGTGTCCTGCCCAAAAGGCGATCTCGCTGTAGGTGGCTGGGATCAAAACTCTACTCACTGTGGACGGAAGTCCTACAAGAAAATGAAAAATACTTGCGACTGTTTTCGATTAACAGATTGTACTAAATGCATCAGATTCTGATGAAGAAGATGAAGCAGAACTGAAAGTTAGCTGCTTTAGTGATGCTGGTAACAGTATAGAATGTGCTAAAAAGTACTGATGCCCTTTGATATTAATGATGATTTTTTCATGCACTTCATGAAATACAAGCTGCAATTTATAAAGCTAAACGTTCAGAAAAAAATCTTCTCTAAAGCATTTCTTTTCTACAATGTAAAAAGGTAATCAACACATATTCTGTTTTTACAAATTAATTAGTACTAGCTGATGTTCGGTTTCATGCAGTTTAGGATACTGAAATCATTATTTAAGAAGCTAAATGCTTGAGAAAAAAATTAACTGTCGTATTTTTCTCGCAATTTTAAAGTACGCTTAAATTTTGATGGTACATGTCGAAGTCTAATATCTACGAATTGTGTATTTAATATGCAAAGTAAATGTGTACGTATTATAACATTTTTGATAATAAATTCGTAATTAAAAATACTATACACAATTTAAACGTCACTGAAAGAAAGAGAACATTGCTGCTTACGTATTCTATTATGAACACTAGCTTCATTTGAATGTTTCATTCGAAAGCTTCCTCGATTTAGCGAATTCCGGGATTTTACGTACAAGACTGTTGATCCCTTGAAGTTCACTAAATCGAGGTTTGACTGTATACACAGTGCGTCAAATAATTTTTAAGACTGGCGCTAGATTTCAGCCTACGGTGGCGCCACCAGTGTAATCCCGAATGCGTTATAAATCGTGACCATCTGCTTGCTTTCTGCCAAAAGTACTGCGCAGTTGTTAAAGTAACTCAAACGAAACGGCCGTTCATTAGAGAAGTAAAATTTTTTTCATGTTGAATTATTAAGATGGAACAAAGGGCTGTTATTAAATTTCACACAAAACTTGGTAAAAGTGCCTCGGAAACGTACCAAATGATGAAACAAGTTTACGGTGAGTTTTGTTTAAGTAGATCAAATGGCACAAACGTTTTTTGGACGGAAGAGATACGCTAGAAGATGATAAGCATACCGGAAAACCAAGTTCATCTAGGACACCTGAGATTATTGAAAAAGTGCGTGATTTCGTGGCAAACAATCGATGTGCGTCACTAAAAATAATGGAAGAGTCTTTAAACATCAACAAAGAAACGATTCGAACCATCCTGCATGAAGATTTGGGCAAAACAAAAGTCTGTGCTAAATTTGTTCCACACACGTTAACCAATGAACAAAAATCAAGGAGAAGTGCACATTGCACAGACATCATTTCAGCCGCTGAAAATGATCCAAACTTCTTAAAATTGATTGTTACAGGTGATGAAATATGGTGTTTTCAATATGATCCTAAAACAAAGCGACAAAGTGCGGAATGGAAGTCAAAAAACTCACCACAAGCCAAAAAAAAAAAAAAACAAGAAAAGTTCTATCGAAAATCAAAACAATGCTCATCATATTCTTTGATAGTAAGGGTATTATCCACAAAGAATTTGTTCCAAGTGGACAAACAATTACTGGTGAGTTTTATTTAAATGTTCTGAGGCGTTTGATGGGCAGAATTCGTCGCATTCGTCCAGAATATCGGAATGAAACCAGTTGGTGTTTGTTGCACGATAATGCACCCAGTCACACTTCACCTCTTGTTAGTAGATTTTTGACACAGTTGGTGTTTGTTGCACGATAATGCACCCAGTCACACTTCACCTCTTGTTCGTAAATTTTTGACGAAAAATAACGTCTGTGTGTTGAATCATCCACCGTATACGCCTGATTTAGCACCCTGCGACTTTTCTTTATTCCCAAAACTTAAAATGACGTTAAAAGGGTGTTATTTTGATGATATTTGACCATACAAACAGCTTCGACGCGTGCTTTGGAGGCAATTCCGCAAAGTGAACTGGAACAGGCATTCGAATCATTATGAAATCGCTGTAACAAGTGTATTGACGCCGGAGGGACTTATTTTGAATAACAAACCAAAACAAATTATAATTTCTTGTTTCTATTTTATTTTACAGACCCAGTCTTAAAAATGATTTGCCACACTGTGTATATGTAATACAGTAGTTGTAATTTTTCTGGACCTTCCCCTCCTCCCAGCAGAAATTCTGGGTACGTGCCTGCATGTACTTTTGAAACGGAGGTCCCAGTACCTTCGAACCGATGGAACGGTCCTCATTATGAAAACCGCTTCTTTTCTCTTATCATGCGCTCATTAAGCTAATTTTCTGTATTTGATTAATTTTTCTCATCGAAATGCGACCTTTATAAAAAATATTCTTAATATAGCTATTCTTTAATTCTTTTATTTTCTCCTAAAAGATAAGCGTATTTTGCGACGTAAGTGTTGCGCGTTAGCCGCTCAGCATCGCGTGTCGTTATCTTTGTGGAAAAACATGCTCAAAAAAGTTGGTACATGGCGCAAACTTGTTAGAAAAGAAAGATGAGTGATTTCTTTATCCATATCCTTTTCTCAGCGTGCGTTGAAATGACCAACGCACAACCCAAAGAATTTCGACATCTGCGAAGCACATAATGGAACAATAAAATTCCGCAACAATGCGTAGCGACAAAGTGCTTTCCGCTGGTTTCAGCCATTGAATCGGCACCCGGTGCAGCTACGAATAGAAGCCCTTTCGCAACGAAAGGAGCAGTGATGACGTCACAGGGCGATGACGTCAATGCATTCCCCAGGCGACAAGGTAACGGTATGTGTGATGACGTCACACAGACGCGCACACTTGCAGATGCTCTCGGAGTTTCCACAGAGAGTGAGGTTGGTTATAAATACAAGCAGTTCGGCTTCTTCAAGCTCTTACCCATGCGTTCTGCTACTAGAACGCACTTTAAGCGTTCATAAAGTGGGAAATGGGGTTGATTCAAAATCTAAAATCTTCGCACTTGCACTTTAACCCATATAATTTTAAAAAATCTAGTGCGGTCACTTGAAAAATAAATGTAAAATATATCATAGGTAGCAATGTCATAATTTTAAACGAGGTTTTTTTGAGAATGGTGCTGTTCGTGTTGGAGCAAGTGAATTTTGTGATGTTTCGCCGGATACGCCGACCTTTTGGATATTTGATTATGTTGGATTAAAACGGACTTGCCACAAAGGTAAACACTCATTTCTTTCTACGCGATTAAAGCGAAAAAAAAAAAAGTTAGAGAAATTGTATTCTTGTATACTTTGCAACTTTGGTTTAAAACAATGAGTGTTTCTGATTTTACAAGTGGCTTCATTTTTTTTTTCTGGACTTACCTTGTAGACAACGCATGAAAAAAATTACTCAAAATTTCTAAACGATTTTTTAATCAACAATTTGCAGAATGTTTTAAAAATCATTACAGAAAAAAGTCGCTTGGTAATATACCGAATAAAACTAAATTTTTTTTTTATAAAAGTATTTTTTAGCGTCAACGACGCATCATTCTCAAAATAACCATATCTAAAAGATGACTTGCCATGTATTAAATTGAAAACAACTCATTTGGAGATGAAAATTATTGAAGTTAACGCAGCCGTTGACAGTTTCCTCAATTTTAAGGACACTTTTTGTGCTTCACAACATGTTTGTGCAAACAAATGCACCTTTAAAGTTCAGAACAATGGTAAAACAGAACTCTGTTTTGTTTTAACGAATAGTGAATAAAGATTTTTGTCATGTTTTAATTTTGTTCAAAGTGCTATAAATCGTTACTTTTTTTAATGAATATTTAATAATGTTTTAATTCAAATCCGTAAATTCAAGTTTGCGTTCAGAAATATTCGCAATAAATTTTCGCGTATTAACATAATTAATTCTATCTTTTTCCCCAAACAAATATTTAGCCAGAAATAGAACAAAATTTTGATTAAGATTTGTTTGAATTTTGTAACATATTGTAATTTGTTCTGCATCGTGCTTTTTCATTTTATTTTATTTTATCTTTGATTACATCGAACAGGTTTCCATGCGATGGAGACGACATATAATGATTGTTTATTTGATTGGCTACACCTTTATATCGTCTATGGAAGGAAACAATAGTCAGCACAACGTTTTAAATAACAGCTTCCCTAAAAAAATCGTACTTACAACAATTTGAACTTTATATACTTTATCTAAAGCACCGAAATGTAGTATTATCGATTGAACTGCAAAAATATGACAGCTCGCAATTTTTTGAAACCAATTTTTCCAGGATGTGATTTTCCTTTCTGATTTGTTGTAGAATTATTTCGTCCGCTCTAACTTTTGTTTCAATAATTGCGCGAAATGTGATCTCTTTTCCATAGACGTAACATGTTAGTGTTTCAAATAAAGCAGATTTAGATAGCAATGAAGTTAAAAAAGATTATTTGCTGTATGTTATATACGATTTGGACAGCAGTTTTGGATTGAGCAATACTTTTTAAGAATGTCATTTTATGTATCCTTTACGATTACCTTTGCAAAAAGACGAGATGCTCATAATTTGAAATATTATTTTAGCTAAAGTCTCAAAAGCTTCTCTATGTGTCAAGTTACTAATGCAGAGACTTCATAAAATTTGAAACGAAAATTAAATAACCGCATAGATGAAGCCCAGTCTTGTTGGGAGTGGGTTTTTTTTTTTTTTTTCTTCTGCCTTTTAAACTATTTTAAACGGGAAATACATATGTTTACGTGTGAAATTCCCATTCCCATTATGTCTTTATATGTAAATTCGCGGAATGTTCGAAATACTTGAATTCTGAATCAGTGCAGTATCTATAGATAATTAATGATAAGGAACTATACACCAACAGTACTAAAAATTGATTAAGGTTAAAAAAAATTATTTGTTGTATGTTATATACGATTTTGATACCAATTTTGGATTGAGCAATACTTTTTAAGAATGACATTTTATTTAAGAATGACATTTTATGTATCTTTTACGATTACCTGTGCAAAAGACGTAGATGTTCATAATTTGAAATATTATTTCAGCTACAGTCTCGAAAGCTTCTCTGGGTGCCAAGTTACTAATTTATACTGTGCGCCAAGAAATTCGGATTCCTGGTATAGTTCTACTGTTCTTAACAATAGATACTGCGTTGCTACTACTGCGCTGGGAGTCCTCACTTCTCCAGGGGCACCGGGACGCTTATGTACGCAATTTTTTATGATATTTTTACGGCAAATGAACTCCCTCAGCTTTGCCAACCGAGTGGTACAAAAATTGGCCTCTGATCCTTATACTGATATGGGTACAGGTACGGGTAGGAATACCGTGTGAGGCAAGTATGGTGTGTATATATAACGGTGCTGGCTCTCTCCCCTCCCTGGAGTCAGTGGCCTTAAATTAGGGACGGTGGACTGCTTATAGTCCATTGAGTTTCTAACGGTGGGCCTTAAACCCACAAGCCAGAAACTTCCTCAGCATTGAAAAACACACTTAGTGGCTACATTATTGCGAACATTGTTACGGTAGAAACGAACAATCAGGGGGGAATTTGTATTTGTGTACAGGGTATGTGCTTAAACTGACAGGTTTCAGCGTCGGAAGAATTTTTTCACACTTTCTATGTATAAAAACATTCATCAAATAATTAGTTCTAGGAAAAAATCTGTAGGTTTTCTAATCGTATTTTATTTTATCATGTTTTTACCCTTCTACTGCTTTAGTTATAGAAACTTCTACGATCCATCGCTCTAACAGGTGCTCTCGGTTTTATTTTATTTTTCTGTACATCCCCTGTTTTTACTTTGACTTCCTTCATCTCTTCCATTATTTTTTCTACCACCTTTTTCTTCGTCCTCTTGTTCCCTATGCCCTGTCACTTCTATTTCATTGCTTTCTCGATTGGGTTTCCTTTCTCTATACAACACATAAATGTGCAGTCGATCTTTGACGACTGCCTTTTAATGATTTTTCTAATTCCAATCTCTCTCTCCCTTTCTTACAGTCCCTTCTACTACTATCTCCCACCCTCTTTTCCTTGGTCTTCCTACTCCCTAACCTCCATTTCCATTGCTTTTCGAATTGCATTTTCTTCCTCTATTCCCCGCCCACGTGTCCAGCCCATCTCTGACCGACTCTCTCTTTTATTGATTTTTCTAATTCAATCTCTCTCTCTCTCTCTCTCTCTCCCTCCCTTTCTTACAGTCCCTTCTACTTCTATCTCCCACCCTCTTTTCCTTGGTCTTCCTACTCCCTAACCTCCATTTCCATTGCTTTTCGAATTGCGTTTTCTTTATTCTCCACACAGATGTCCAGCCCATCTCTGACGACTCTCTCTTAATGATTTCTCTAATTCCAAGCTATCTCCTTATCCTCCTCTTTTTATAGCTCCTTCCACTTCTGTTTACCACTCTCTTTCTCTTGGTCTTCCTATTCCCCAACCTCCATTTTCATTGATTTTCGAATTGCATTTTCTTCCTCTATTCCCCGCCCACGTGTCCAGCCCATCTCTGACCGACTCTCTCTTTTATTGATTTTTCTAATTCCAAGCTATCTCCTTATCCTCCCTTTTTTACAGTTCCTCCCACTTCTATTTATCACTCTCTTTTTCTTGGTCTTCCTATTCCCTAACCTCCATTTTCATTGATTTTGGAATTGCGTTTTCTTCCTCTATTCTCCATCCAGTCCATCTCTGACGACTCTTTCTTAAAGAGTTTCCTAATTCCTACCTCTTTCTCCTTCGCTGTTCCTTTCACCACCATCTTCCTTCTGGTCTTCTTGCTCAATTGTTTTGTGGCACCTCCATTTCCATTGATTTTCGAATTGGTTTAGCTCCCTCTATTCTCTACATACATGTCTAACGCATTTTTGGAGTCTTCCTCTTAATGATTTTTCTAATTCTAAGCTCTCTCCTTATTCTTCCGTTCTGCTTTACCTTCCACTTCTATTTCAAATAATCTTTTTCTTGGTCTTCCTTCCTTATTTCTTAGTACCGGGTGAAAGCATCTCAAAAGCGGCCGACCTTCAAGAACAACTGTGGCGAGGGTGTACAATGAAAGGAGCACAAGCAGACAGCGGTTCTTTGGGTGGTAATGGCTGGAGAGGATTGTGCGAGACAACAGACCAGCGGTCTTTGGACACCGAAGATTGACCACGTGACCGACAGCAGGAAATTACATCCGTGTTTGATATAAACGGGTTTGACTGTACATATGGACAGTTAGATGATGGTAAAAATTCAACATATGATTAAAGTTCACGCTTCTAGGAAGCCGTCTTACTCGCCTATGCTTAATAAAGACCGTCTCTGCTCCATTCTAAGTTCATGAAGCCAGTACGAGACTTGTTTTGCTGTAACTGCGCAGTACAACTCCAGTATCGAGAGGGGAAATTCAGCATACACAGCTCGCTGCATGTTAGCGCAAGTGGGGTGTAACAGTAAACCGTGCACCACTTGCCTTTCCTAATGCCGACAAACTTGCCTGCAGTGGGCGCTGGAGCACGAAAATGGAATTCTTGGGGACTGGCAAAAGATCCCTTGGTCCGAAAAATTATATTTTCAGCTAATACACACCGATGGAAGGGCGAAAAAATGGCGTCATGGATTCCAGCTACATAGCATTAACTGTACAAGCTGGTGGAGGCGGTGTAATGCTCTGGAGTCTGTTTTCAAGGCGTGCATTTGCTTCCTTAATACTTCTGGAAAAGTATTACGATGCCACGAGGTCTCTTAACATTATTGCTGACCAGACACATGTTTTCTCGTGGAGAGGGCTATTTCCTGCAGGTTAATGCGTCAAGGCTCGGATCGTCACACAATGATTCCAGGAGACAACAGTGACTTCAAAGTGCTCAAGTTGCTTCCCACAGTCACCAGATCTTGACCCATTGAACACTTTTGAGATGAGATTAAGAGAGCTATTCGTAACAGCAACATTCCTCAATTGGCTGAACAATCCTGCAGAACGATATTTGTATCTTATTGAATCCATGCTACGAGGCTTTGAAGGCCAAAAACAACCATGATAAAATGGGCCGTCATCCAAAACAGATGGCAGTCAGATGGAACGAGACTGGGTGTTGTATGCAGAATGTGGCGGGAGCTCGATTCTAAGGGCGATCTTAGCACTTTAGCATCCATACAGTGTTGAAAATTTGAGGGTAGGTTGCACCAAAAAGTGGTACAACACTAGCTGCACCACTTTCTGAGAAAAGATATATCATTTTGTGGTGCAAACGAAGCCAACAAGATGGTGCGACTTTCCTCCATATAATGAAGTTGCACCACACTATGATGCAAGGTTGCATGCACAATGTACAACGTCTTCCTTAGCCAGGGCGTTCGCCTGATATCTCCCCCTTTGAAATTTTTTTTTACACCATAAATGATGTATCAAGTTGTGGAAGCTGAAGAGCTACCATATCTGGAGACGGTACCCCGTGCCACCTTTCAACAGTACAATGCTCGACCACATGTGGCGCGGAATGTCTTACAGCTCCTGGATGCCCGACGTCTTCCTTGTCCAGCGCGTTCGCCTGATTTGTCGCCCATTGAACAAGTGTGGAATATGGGTGTCCGACACCTGACCCGTCAGGATCCGCCTCCAGTTACCCAAGATGAAATTTGGATACGAATCAAGACAGCGTGATTTGACCTTCCGCAGTGCGACATCCAGAACCTCTTCCAGTCGATGCCCCGCCGTGTTACGAGCCGTTATCGCCGCTCATAGTGGGTACACGTGATCACGTGATATTGGGTATGGGTGTTTCACATCGCTTAAAAGGCCGACCCGGGGGCCGAGTAGTCTAAGAACTAGCTTCTGAATATTCGTCTGAAGTGGGTCCGGATCTGAATCATCGTGAGGCATGAGTGTTGTGTTTGTCTTACGGCTCTGGTTCTCTCCCTTCCCTGGAATCAATTACCCTAAATTAGGGACGGTCGACTGCTTATAGCGCATTGAGTTGCTCATGGTGGTCCTTAAACCTCCAATGAAAAAGTCGCTTATAGGTCTGTAATTCTGATTTCTTAGCAGTGATTGAAACGAGTCACGGCTCAGCGGGTCAACAATTTCTTGCGGGTCAAACGGGTCAGGTCAAGGGTTCCTGACCCGATTTCGACCAGGTTTTATTTCCGCTTTATTTATGAATAGAAAGAATATATTTCAAAGAACCCTTCAGAGGTCTTTGAAATAATACTTCAGAGCTGCAGAGTATGATCCTGGAACTGGCTGAGAAGGGTAAAGAAATGTGGATTAAAAATTAACTTTCACAAAACAGAACTGAAGTACGATGCTTTTACAAGGAATGAAGATTTATTGATTGATGGGGAAAAGCCGGCGATTAAAAAATCCCTGAGATGGCGATAGGCTGGACATATTGCTAGGAGAACAGGCCACCGATAAACAACCGAAATTTTAGACTTGATTTCAAGGGACAGGAAAAGACCCAGAAGAAGACCACGTGGGAGATGGGTGGATGGAGGAGACTGGCTCAAGACAGTCTGTTGTTGAAGAAACTTGGGGTGACCTTCATGCAGCAGTGGATTGAAAATTTTGCCCCACTTTATGAAATTTTAGACTGGATTCCAAGTTACAGGAAAAGACCCAGAAGAAGACCACGTAGGAAATCTGTGGATGGAGGAGACTAGCCCAAAACAGTCTGTTGTAGAAGAAACTTGGGGAGACCTTCATCCAGCAGTGGATTAATAATTTTGTCCCACTTTATGAAATTTTAGACTGGATTCCAAGGGACAGGAAAAGGCCCAGAAGAAGACCACGTGGGAGATGGGTGGATGGAGGAGACTGGCTCAAGACAGTCTGTTGTTGAAGAAACTTGGGGTGACCTTCATGCAGCAGTGGATTGAAAATTTTGTCCCACTTTATGAAATTTTAGACTGGATTCCAAGGGACAGGAAAAGACCCAGAAGAAGACCACGTAGGAAATCTGTGGATGGAGGAGACTAGCCCAAAACAGTCTGTTGTGGAAGAAACTTGGGGAGACCTTCATCCAGCAGTGGATTAATAATTTTGTCCCACTTTATGAAATTTTAGACTGGATTCCAAGGGACAGGAAAAGGCCCAGAAGAAGACCACGTGGGAGATGGGTGGATGGAGGAGACTGGCTCAAGACAGTCTGTTGTTGAAGAAACTTGGGGTGACCTTCATGCAGCAGTGGATTGAAAATTTTGTCCCACTTTATGAAATTTTAGACTGGATTCCAAGGGACAGGAAAAGACCCAGAAGAAGACCACGTAGGAAATCTGTGGATGGAGGAGACTAGCCCAAAACAGTCTGTTGTAGAAGAAACTTGGGGAGACCTTCATCCAGCAGTGGATTAATAATTTTGTCCCACTTTATGAAATTTTAGACTGGATTCCAAGGGACAGGAAAACTCCCAGAAGAAGACCACGTGGGAGATGGGTGGATGGAGGAGACTGGCTCAAGACAGTCTGTTGTTGAAGAAACTTGGGGTGACCTTCATGCAGCAGTGGATTGAAAATTTTGTCCCACTTTATGAAATTTTAGACTGGATTCCAAGGGACAGGAAAAGACCCAGAAGAAGACCACGTAGGAAATCTGTGGATGGAGGAGACTAGCCCAAAACAGTCTGTTGTGGAAGAAACTTGGGGAGACCTTCATCCAGCAGTGCATTGATGATGATTGACAATGATGATGTACTCGAATTTATAGTTCAAAGCTGATTTATCTGGGTCGGGTCCAATTTATGTGACTGCTGGGTTGGGTCCGGGTCCAAAAATTTTGACCCGTTTCCAACTGCGTTTCTTACGTCTTGTAATATAAGTAATATATCCTGTAAATCTCATTTTGGTATTTCAGTTCTTTCTTTGTGCTGCATTTTCAACAGACAGCATTGCATACGCACCGGAGTTTCACGCGTGCGCATGTGTGTGTGTGAGAGAGAGAGAGAGAGACAAAGATGTGAAAATGCTTGTCTAATTTTATCATTTTAAACTCTTCTTTGTTAACTGCATACATATTACATCCCTACAGTTGTGCATGTTTTGGCATCTCCTACTCTTGCCTTTTCTTTACCTTGATTTTGGCCTTTATTATTCAACATCGCTTTGATAAAGAAGGCTATCAGCTAAACCATGTTGCCAGCTGTGCAGTAAATTGGAAGCAAGACTCAACTTCACGTAACTTCTATGATTTCCGTCACTTTTCTAAAGATTTTTCTCCAATGCTGGTGAAAATATTTAGGTGGTTCTTTTGCTCTGAAATGCCTTGAGAAGATTAGTTACCCTAAACATAGCTGTGAGATGTTGAAACACCAAGTACGAAAGATTGAATACCTGTAATCACTCTGGCCCAAGACAGTTTTACTTCAATTCACAGGTTGCTTTGAATGAATACTGCTTCTGCTCAGCATCGCTTTCTAAATTGATCTTATTAAGCTTTCTTGCTCTTTTACAATTGTTCAGCAATTTACTGCTCAATTTACTTCTCTTCTAACTAATAGTCTCGGTACATTTGTTTACTCCATTTATAGGGCCGCGGATAGCCTAGTGGTCAACGTTCGTGACTGCCAAGGAAGAACCTCAGATTCTATCCAGGGCAGGTACGAACTCTCGAAACACTAAATATCCGCCGTGCGTCGGATGGGCACGTTAAGCCGTCGGACCCCGGGTACTGGCCTCGCGGTAATACATAAGGGCGTCTTCCTCCGCCTTTCTACCTCGCTTCCGTGTCACTTTCCTATCGGGCACTCTAGCCCAAATCTCCTAGCTTCCTATTAAAATCCTCTACATATGATCTGATCTGTTTACAGCATTTTCATGTTTTTCTGCTTTCAACCAGTTCTTTTTTTTTTTTTTTTACTTTTTCTCTCTACCTTTCTGTTTACTGCATCTCTCCCCATCTCTGATGCTTCCTCAGCCCTACTATCTGTCCTTTTCTACTTTTTGCTTTATTGTTCTTTTTCCTATTCGTATATTCTCCCTCTGTTTCTATCTTCGCGAATTGCCCTGTCCTTCTCTTTCAAGTTTTCTCTTGCTTCACCTTTCTCTCTCTGTCTATCTACCTTTCTCTATCTCTCTCTCATTTACCATTGTCTCCTTGTTTCAGTTTCTCTCCCTCTCCAATCTTCCCTGTTGTCTGCTTTTGTTTACTGTACACACCATTCTGGTTCTTAAATTTATCTCTCACCCCTTTCTTTTTTCTCCCACTCTAGCTATCTCCCCTTTCTTAGTACACTTCTCCGTCTTTCTCTCAGATTCTTCCCCGCTTCACTCTCTCTCTCTCTCTCTCTCTCTCTCTCTCTCTCTCTCTCTCTCTCTCTCTCTCTCTCTCTCTCTCTCTCTCTCTCTCTCTGTATGTCTCCCTTCTGTATCTCTGCTCTATATAGCTATACATATATATAGCTTTTTCCCCTTTGTTTATTTTTATTATAGTGTTCCTTTTTAATGTTTCCCTTCTTTTTTTGTCTCTGTCGCTTTTCCCCTACAATATCTTTGTGCATTTCTGCTTCTTTTTTCTTTCAAGTTGTTTATTTTTTTCCCCATTCTCTTTCTCTCTTGGTTTCTGTATTATTCCCTTCCATCTATCTGCCTTAGACTTACTTCACTTTTATGTCATTCTGTTGTTTCACTATTGCACAGTCTTTCTGTCTCACCCTCTTTCTAACTTTTCTTCTCTTTGTCACTCTGTTTCTATCTCTTTCCTTCATTTTCCCTCTTTTCCTGTTCTTGTTCTCGTTATTCCTCTCTCGGTTGCTCTGTTTCTCACTATCCTCTCTTCCTCTCTTTCTTTCATTCTCATTTCCCCCTTTCTGTTGCTCTGTTCCTTTCTTTTTCGCCCGCTTTCCCTTTCCCTGTCTCTCTCTTTCTTTCCTTTCTTCTCTCTGTTGCTTTGTTTCCCTCCCTTTCTCTCTCTTTCCTTCTGACCCTGTTTCTCTCTTTCTCTTCATTCTCTCTGTTACTCTCTTTTTCTGTCTCCTGTCTCTCTCTTTCTTACCTTTCTTCTCTCTCTCTGTTTCCCTCCCTTTCTTTCGCTTCCTCTGTCCCTGTTCCCTTTTATTTATCTGTTGCTCTCACTTTCCTCTCCCTGTCTCTCTCTTTCCTACTTGTTTTCTCTGTTGCTCTGTTTCTCTATCCTTCGCTGACTTTCCGGCTCTCCGTGTCTCGCTCTCTCTTTCTTACTTTTTTTTCTGTTCTGTTTCTTCCTCTTTCTCTGTTCCTCTCTTTCTTTTTCTCTCTCTGTTGCTCTGTTTTTCTCCCTTTTTCTTACTATCTCTCTATTTATTTCGCTCTGTCCTTGTCTCTCTTTCTTACGCTTTTCCCTTCTGTTACTGTTTCCCTCTCTTCCTTTCTGCCCCTGTCCCTCTCTTTCTTCTCTGTGCTACCATGTTTCCCTCTCTCATTTTCTCTCTTACTCTATCTGTATTTCTATCTCTAACTTTCCCTCTGTGCGTCATTCTGTTTCTCTCTCTCATTTCCTCTCTTACTGTATCTGTATTTCTCTCTCTAACTTTCCCGCTGTGTGTAATTCTGTTTCTCTCTCTCATTTCCTATCTTACTCTATCTGTATTTCTTTAATTTTCTCTCTCTCACCCCCACCCCCCTCCCTCTCT
This sequence comes from Macrothele yani, assembly GCA_039090855.1. Classification (NCBI taxonomy): domain Eukaryota; kingdom Metazoa; phylum Arthropoda; class Arachnida; order Araneae; family Macrothelidae; genus Macrothele; species Macrothele yani. The sequence continues at coordinate 4,362,670 of CM077032.1, read as the reverse complement.
CTGTTTCTTTCTTTCCTTTATCCCTTATTTTCTGTTTCTTTTCCCAATTGGATGACTTTAGATACGATTGAAGGGTGTTTTCAGTCATAGCAGCCATTGTGTATATCAAGATTTATAATATGAGTTTCCGACTTCAAAAATTCTTTGGCAACTAGAAAACACTCGGAAGAATTGTTTTTATTCTACTTATCACAGCATTCGGAAGAAATGTTCTGCCTATCTCTGTTGCTTTACAGCACCAAAACAGCACTTTTCTTGCACTGCTGTTCATAAAACTTGATGAATATGAAGTTTAAATGCTTATTTTATTATTCATTAACATCCGAATTAAATGCTAACATCACATGCTTTTGGGAATGACATCTTTCTTGGAGGAAGAGAGTCGGAAGAAGTCAAGATTTTCGTGGATTGACGACTTCTACAGGTCTATTAAGAAATTTCAAATATAGATTCAACTATGATAGCTCATGGAACAATCTGAACAGGGATATTTTTCTGCGAGGTGACAGTTGCGCGTTGTGGGACGTTTAGGTTGTGTTAAAAATAACTTGCCCTTTCGGCGTTATTTCCCGCTACGACTTCACGGGAACCATTATAGAGTTGGGTCGTCATTTAGTGACCTTGTATTTGGGAAGGTGTTTTTGTGAAGTGTGTGGGATGCGCAGTTTTCCTCCTCAGTTGGCACTTGTACAATCACATGTCAAGCACATTTATTTTATTTTAAGCACTTTACAGTCTATGATGATGAAGCGCACCAAATAAAAATTGCTGCTAAAAAACGCCCTTCCCAGAGCAATCAAATCAACCTTTCCTTGGTGTTACTGACCTGTTTTTTTGTTGTTGTTTTTTAATTAAAATAAACAAAATTATGGTTGAATTTTATACAGAACGAATCCTGATTTAATTAAGTGAAAGACCTCTTTTGGTTTCTTTTTATAAAAAAATTCAATGCGAACAAATGAAATTTTACATATACTGACTTTTGATTTTCTTGAAGTATTTGTCCTTCTTTTAATTAATTCACTGATTAAAAATTTATTCAAAATTGAAAATCTTGCTTAACTGGATGTTTTTGAACTTTTTTAATTAATTCGAAATTCAAAAATTAATTTGGAACTGAAAATTAAATTAATTAATTCAAAATTGTAAAAAAAAAATCCTTGGGGCAGCTTAGATTTTTAATTTTTTTGAAATTAAAATTAAAAAAAATATGGTTGAATGTATTGCTGAACGAATTTTCATTAAATTATTTTTTTTTAATTAAAAAATGTAACGCGAGGAAGCAGAATTCTACTCTTGATTGTCTTGAATTGTTTGTCCCTTCTTAGTTAATTTAAAATTGTTTCAAAAATAAATTCAAAATTGAAAGTCTTGATTTCCGTTCTTCTTTTAATAATATTAATTAAAGTCTTGGTTCTCGTTCTTCTTTTAATTAATTCAAAATTGATTAAAAAAAAATACTTTGAAGTGACAAACATTTTTTAATTTTCTGAAATTAAATTGAACAATATTATGGCCGAATTCTATACACGCCGAATTTTCATTCAATTAAAGCGCTCAGCCTTTTGTAATTTCTTTAAAATAAAAACGTAACACGAGCAAGTAAAATTTTACTTGTTCCGACTCTTCATTTTGTTGGGGTTTGTTCTTTTTTAATTAAGTTAAAATCTATTCAAAATTGAAAATTGTAATTTCCTTAAAGTTTCATTCTTTTTTAATTAATCTAAAATTCAAAAATTAATCAAAATTTAAAAAAAATTTAAATTATGGTGTTGAGCTAACTAACGGAGATTTCAAAATCTAAACTCATTAAGGTGTTTATTATAACAAATTCTAAAAAACGAAGGCGTAAAATTTATGATTTCCAGAACAAAAGTAGGAAACGTTCTAAGTAAGAAGTGCTTCAAACTTATCATGAACTACTTTCCTTCACGCCTTCACGTTGGTTGTGATCTGGTTGCATGTAAACAAAGCGGAAAAACACGCTCAGATCGGGAACCACGTTTTTCATTTTGTATCCCGAAAGACACACATACACACGCGCGCGCGCGCGCGCAAGTGTTGAGCTAATTGACGGAGTCTTTCCATTTCTTCGTTTTTCAATTCAAACGATTTTTTTAAATTAATGTTAGTGAGCCGACTTTCGTGAAATGGTTAAGGGCATCTAGTTTTAATTGAAATTTTCCTCTGTGGCACGGAATTTCGGGAAAAGGCGTCAAAACCTGTCCATGGACGATGTCCAATCGCATGCAAATAATCACTGTGATCGGATGTGTCATCTCGTACCTATGCCCGAACAACTAAGCAAATTAAATTGGTTAGAAAAGGGAATCAGCATAAATAGAACAAGGTTGAACAATTTAAGATTTGCAGACGACATAATCCTCATTTCAGAAAATAAAAAATAATTAAAAGATATGATAGAAGAACTAACAGATCCATTAAAAGAAATTGGATTAAAAATTCATATTGATAAAACGAAAATAATGGGAAGCCCACTTGGTAATAGCAAAGCACAAGAAAATATCAGAATAAATGATAAAGAAATTGAATGCGTGGAAGAACACATATACCTAGGAAAGCTAATTATCACAAAGAAAGAGGTAATAATGGAAGAATTTGACAGAATAATAATAATGGGGTGGACAGCTTTTGGAAAGGTATGTAGTAAAATAAAGCCGGAAAACAGAGCAAAAACTTTTCAATCAAGGTATAATATCCATTATGTTATATGGCGCTGAAAACTGGCATATCAAGAAAAAAAAAACATCTTAGACAAACTGCAAAAAGCACAACGAAATATGGAAAGATCTCTATTAAATATAATACTTCAGGATAAAATAAGAAATACCGATATAAGATCCAGAACAATTTTTTTAGACATAGGTGGAAAGATACTGAATTTAAAATGGAAATGGGCTGGCCATGCATCAAGAATGGAGAATAATAGATGGACTAAAATACAGTAGAAGCAGAGCGGAAACCATACAAAGGAAAGAGAAGAGTGCGAAAAACAGAGGGAAGATGGATGGATGATATAAACAAAACTGCAGAAAAGATGTGGAATAGACAAGCCCAGGACAGGAACATTTGGAAAGAGATGAGAGAAACCTATAACCTCAATCGGCCATAAAAAGCGTTGGAAGAAGAGCTTTTCCAACTACACTGGCGGAAAGTGAAAAAAGAACACCAAGAAGGAATTGGCGGATGATCATGAAATGTACATATGTTAATGGGGTCGAGTTTACGTAGGTGTGATGTTAATTTCGGGACCAACCGGTGAGCGCTTACGCCACAGCACGGCATAATATGCAAATTATCGTCAGCGGTATTTGAGGAGTGCGGCGAAGTGAATGTAATCAGTCGTCGGCGTACGGACACGTGCGAAGACCCTGAAGAAGCTGCAATGCCTGGACATGGAAGACGTGTACGATTTCAGCAGTTATCGGACTTTGAGCGAGGTCGTCTAGTCGGACTCCGCGAGGCCATGTGGTCGTATCGTCGTATTGCGGAGCGAATTGGACGGGAAGTATCGGTGGTGGTACGATGGTGTCGTAGATGGTCCGAGGAACATTCCCACACGAGAAGACGTGGAACCGTGAGTCACAGACGGACTGATGAGCGGACCGATCGACGCATAAGAAGAGCGGCGTTGTCGAGCAGAATATCCACTACGACGCAAATCCGAGGTGCCGTTGCACTTGTGGTAACTGTGCGAACAATCTGCAACGGTCTACTGAATGCAGGACTACGCGCACGTGTGCCTCTGGCATGTGTACCTCTGACTCCAGCCCACCGTCAGGAACGGCTGCAGTATTGTCGCCAACGTCTGCACTGGACAACGCAATGGCGATCTGTCGTGTTCAGCGATTCTGCTTGGGAGCCTCCGATGGCCGTATGCGTGTTCGCAGACGCACAGGAAAGCGTCTCCACCCTTCTTGCATCTGCCAGCAACACACAGGGCCTACACCTGGTCTCCTGGTGTGGGGAGCAATCAGCTATCACTCCCGTACACAACTAGTGTTTGTACCTGGTACGTTAAACAGCACCTCGTACATCAACAGCATCATTCAGCCCGTTGTTGTGCCATTTGTAAGGTCGGTCCATCGTGGTGTTTTCCAGCAAGATAACACACGCCCACACACGGCACGTGCAACGCAACATGCACTTCAGGGTGTGAGACAACTTCCATGGCCTGCACATTCACCGGATTTGTCCCCCATTAAGCACGCGTGGGATTTTATGGGACAACGACTTATCCGGTCTCCACGGTCATCCACGACCATCCCCGATTTACTCGTCCAGGTTGAGGATGCTTGGAACTCAATACCCCAAACTTACATCCAACATCTGTACGACAGACTCCATGCCAGAATTGCACAGTGTGACGCAGTTCATGGCGGTTCAACCTCGTGCTAACCATGTTACAGGGAAATGTTATTTTTCAGTTTACAAGCAAATACAGCTGTATTTTGCCATAATTTTTTGATCACGTTATCCTCTGTATTCCGTTATTATGCTGCATAAATTTCATTGGTATGAGATGTCTCCTTCTCTGTGATCTTTTTTCACTTTCCGCCAGTGTACTTATCTTTGTGAGACCGTATATGCACCAACCAAAACAACGTGATTGAATGCAGAAGAATAGGAGAATCCAGCTGTATTAAGCCTCACATTAAAGAGATTTGCAAAAATGTAAAACAGAACCGCTCTTAACTGTTTTTGTCTTGGAAAATATAGTTATTTTTCATGAAAAAATTGAATACTTATGTTAAAATACATTTGTTATAAATTTTGAAGATGACAATCCATTTTCTGGTGTAAATATGACAAGGATGGTAAGTCAGATAATGGTGAAAATCATCTAAATACGTGGCGTCAGTTGAATTAATAAATCCGTCGCTCTTTCTATCCTTAAGCAACGCACAGCAACCGAAAAATTGTTATTCGGCCGCCGTCGAAGAATTGAATCCTGAATCTCTCGATATCTAGCCGAGCGCGTCAGCCTCACACCACAGCGGACAACAATTCACGGCGCTCTGCGTGTCTGATGCTGGCTGAAAAAGAAAACACGCATAGCGCCGGTAATTGTATCTAGCCGAGCGCGTCAGCCTCACACCACAGTGGCCAACAATTCACGGCGCTGTGCGTATCTGATCCTGGCTGAAAAAGAAAACACGCATAGCGCAGTGAATTGTATCTATCCGTGCGCGTTGGCCTCACACCACAGCGGCCAACAATTCACGGCGCTGTGCGTGTCAGATGCTGACTAAAAAAGAAAACACGCATAGCGCCGTGAATTGTATCTAGCCGAGCGCGTTAGCCTCACACCACAGCGGCCAGCAATTCACGGCGCTAGGCGTGTCAGATGCTGACTTAAAAAGAAAACACGTATAGCGCCGTGAATTGTATCGAGCCAAGCGCGTTGGCCTCACACCACAGCGGCCAACAATTCACGGAGCTGTGCGTGTCAGATGCTGACTGAAAAAGAAAACACGCATAGCGCAGTGAATTGTATCTATCCGAGCGCGTTGGCCTCACACCACAGCGGCCAACAATTCACGGCGCTGTGCGTGTCAGATGCTGACTAAAAAGAAAACACGCATAGCGCCGTGAATTGTATCTAGCCGAGCGCGTCAGGCTCACACCACAGTGGCCAACAATTCACGGCGCTGTGCGTATCTGATGCTGGCTGAAAAAGAAAACACGCATAGCGCCGTGAATTGTACCTAGCCGAGCGCGTTAGCCTCACACCACAGCGGCCAGCAATTCACGGCGCTAGGCGTGTCAGATGCTGACTAAAAAAGAAAACACGTATAGCGCCGTGAATTGTATCGAGCCGAGCGCGTTGGCCTCACACCACAGCGGCCAACAATTCACGGAGCTGTGCATGTCAGATGCTGACTGAAAAAGAAAACACGCATAGCGGAGTGAATTGTATATATCCGAGCGCGTTGGCCGAGCTCGGATAGATACAGCGGCCAACAATTCACGGCGCTAGGCGTGTCAGATGCGGACTAAAAAAGAAAACACGCATAGCGCCATGAATTGTATCTAGCCGAGCGCGTTAGCCTCACACCACAGCGGCCAGCAATTCACGGCGCTAGGCGTGTCAGATGCTGACTAAAAAAGAAAACACGTATAGCGCCGTGAATTGTATCGAGCCGAGCGCGTTGGCCTCACACCACAGTGGCCAACAATTCACGGAGCTGTGCGCGTCAGATGCTGACTGAAAAAGAAAACACGCATAGCGTAGCGAATTGTATCTAAACGAGCGCGTTGGCCTCACACCACAGCAGCCAACAATTCACGGCGCTAGGCGTGTCAGATGCTGACTAAAAAAGAAAACACGCATAGCGCCGTGAATTGTATCTAGCCGAGCGCGTTGGCCTCACACCACAGCGGCCAACAATTCACGGAGCTGTGCATGTCTGATGCTGACTGAAAAAGAAAACACGCATAGCGCCGGGAATTGTATATATCCGAGGGCGTTGGCCGAGCTCGGATAGATACAGCGGCCAACAATTCACGGCGCTAGGCGTGTCTGATGCGGACTGAAAAAGAAAACACGCATAGCGCCATGAATTGTATCTAGCCGAGCGCGTTAGCCTCACACCACAGCGGCCAGCAATTCACGTCGCTAGGCGTGTCAGATGCTGACTAAAAAAGAAAACACGTATAGCGCCGTGAATTGTATCGAGCCGAGTGCGTTGGCCTCATACCACAGCGGCCAACAATTCACGGAGCTGTGCGTGTCAGATGCTGACTGAAAAATAAAACACGCATAGCGTAGTGAATTGTATCTATCCGAGCGCGTTGGCCTCACACCACAGCGGCCAACAATTCACGGCGCTAGGCATGTCAGATGCTGACTAAAAAAGAAAACACGCATAGCGCCGTGAATTGTATCTAGCCGAGCGCGTCAGCCTCACACCACAGCGGCTAACAATTCGCGGAGCTGTGCGTGTCAGATGCTGACTGAAAAAGAAAACACGCATAGCGCAGTGAATTGTATCTATCCGTGCGCGTTGGCCTCACACCACAGCGGCCAACAATTCACGGCGCTGTGCGTGTCAGATGCTGACTAAAAGAGAAAACACGCATAGCGCCGTGAATTGTATCTAGCCGAGCGCGTTAGCCTCACACCACAGCGGCCAGCAATTCACGGCGCTAGGCGTGTCAGATGCTGACTTAAAAAGAAAACACGTATAGCGCCGTGAATTGTATCGAGCCGAGCGCGTTGGCCTCACACCACAGCGGCCAACAATTCACGGAGCTGTGCGTGTCAGATGCTGACTGAAAAAGAAAACACGCATAGCGCAGTGAATTGTATCTATCCGAGCGCGTTGGCCTCACACCACAGCGGCCAACAATTCACGGCGCTGTGCGTGTCAGATGCTGACTAAAAAAGAAAACACGCATAGCGCCGTGAATTGTATCTAGCCGAGCGCGTCAGGCTCACACCACAGTGGCCAACAATTCACGGCGCTGTGCGTATCTGATGCTGGCTGAAAAAGAAAACACGCATAGCGCCGTGAATTGTACCTAGCCGAGCGCGTTAGCCTCACACCACAGCGGCCAGCAATTCACGGCGCTGTGCGCGTCAGATGCTGACTGAAAAAAGAAAACACGTATAGCGCCGTGAATTGTATCTATCCGAGCGCGTTGGCCTCACACCACAGCGGCCAACAATTCACGGCGCTAGGCGCGTCAGATGCTGACTGAAAAAGAAAACACGCATAGCGCCGTGAATTGTATCTATCCGAGCGCGTTGGCCTCACACTACAGCGGCCAACAATTCACGGCGCTAGGCGTGTCAGATGCTGACTGAAAAAGAAAACACGCATAGCGCCGTGAATTGTATCTAGCCGAGCGCGTCAGCCTCACACCACAGTGGCTAACAATTCACGGCGCTGTGCGTATCTGATGCTGACTGAAAAAGAAAACACGCATAGCGCCGGGAATTGTATCTAGCCGAGCGCGTCAGCCTCACACCACAGTGGCCAGCAATTCACGGCGCTGTGCGTATCTGATCCTGGCTAAAAAAGAAAACACGCATAGCGCCGTGAATTGTACCGAGCCGAGCGCGTTAGCCTCACACCACAGCGGCCAGCAATTCACGGCGCTAGGCGTGTCAGATGCTGACTGAAAAAGAAAACACGTATAGCGCCGTGAATTGTATCGAGCCGAGTGCGTTGGCCTCATACCACAGCGGCCAACAATTCACGGAGCTGTGCGTGTCAGATGCTGACTGAAAAATAAAACACGCATAGCGTAGTGAATTGTATCTATCCGAGCGCGTTGGCCTCACACCACAGCGGCCAACAATTCACGGCGCTAGGCATGTCAGATGCTGACTGAAAAAGAAAACACGCATAGCGCAGTGAATTGTATCTATCCGAGCGCGTCAGGCTCACACCACAGCGGCCAACAATTCACGGCGCTGTGCGTGTCTGATGCTGGCTGAAAAAGAAAACACGCATAGCGCCGTGAATTGTATCTAGCCGAGCGCGTCAGGCCTCACACCACAGCGGCCAGCAATTCACGGCGCTGTGCGTGTCAGATGCTGACTAAAAAAGAAAACACGCATAGCGCCGTGAATTGTATCGAGCCGAGCGCGTTGGCCTCACACCACAGCGGCCAACAATTCACGGAGCTGTGCATGTCAGATGCTGACTGAAAAAGAAAACACGCATAGCGGAGTGAATTGTATATATCCGAGCGCGTTGGCCGAGCTCGGATAGATACAGCGGCCAACAATTCACGGCGCTAGGCGTGTCAGATGCGGACTAAAAAAGAAAACACGCATAGCGCCGTGAATTGTATCTAGCCGAGCGCGTTAGCCTCACACCACAGCGGCCAGCAATTCACGGCGCTAGGCGTGTCAGATGCTGACTAAAAAAGAAAACACGTATAGCGCCGTGAATTGTATCGAGCCGAGCGCGTTGGCCTCACACCACAGCGGCCAACAATTCACGGAGCTGTGCGCGTCAGATGCTGACTGAAAAAGAAAACACGCATAGCGTAGCGAATTGTATCTATCCGAGCGCGTTGGCCTCACACCACAGCAGCCAACAATTCACGGCGCTAGGCGTGTCAGATGCTGACTAAAAAAGAAAACACGCATAGCGCCGTGAATTGTATCTAGCCGAGCGCGTCAGCCTCACACTACAGCGGCTAACAATTCACGGAGCTGTGCGTGTCTGATGCTGACTGAAAAAGAAAACACGCATAGCGCAGTGAATTGTATCTACCCGAGCGCGTTTGCCTCACACCACAGCGGCCAACAATTCACGGCGCTGTGCGTGTCAGATGCTGACTAAAAAAGAAAACACGCATAGCGCCGTGAATTGTACCTAGCCGAGCGCGTTAGCCTCACACCACAGCGGCCAGCAATTCACGGCGCTAGGCGTGTCAGATGCTGACTAAAAAAGAAAACACGTATAGCGCCGTGAATTGTATCGAGCCGAGCGCGTTAGCCTCACACCACAGCGGCCAACAATTCACGGAGCTGTGTGTGTCAGATGCTGACTGAAAAAGAAAACACGCATAGCGCAGTGAATTGTATCTATCCGAGCGCGTTGGCCTCACACCACAGCAGCCAACAATTCACGGCGCTAGGCGTGTGAGATGCGGACTAAAAAAGAAAACACGCATAGCGCCGTGAATTGTATCTAGGCGAGCACGTTAGCCTCACACCACAGCGGCCAGCAATTCACGGCGCTAGGCGTGTCAGATGCGGACTAAAAAAGAAAACACGTATAGCGCCGTGAATTGTATCGAGCCGAGCGCGTTGGCCTCACACCACAGCGGCCAACAATTCACGGAGCTGTGCGTGTCAGATGCTGACTGAAAAAGAAAACACGCATAGCGTAGTGAATTGTATCTATCCGAGCGCGTTGGCCTCACACCACAGCGGCCAACAATTCACTGCGCTAGGCGTGTCAGATGCTGACTAAAAAAGAAAACACGTATAGCGCCGTGAATTGTATCTAGCCGAGCGCGTCAGCCTCACACCACAGCGCCCAACAATTCACGGAGCTGTGCGTGTCAGATGCCGACTAAAAAAGAAAACACGCATAGCGCCGTGAATTGTATCTAGCCGAGCGCGTTAGCCTCACACCACAGCGGCCAACAATTCACGGCGCTTTGCATGTCAGATGCTGACTAAAAAAGAAAACACGCATAGCGCCGTGAATTGTATCTCCCGAGCGCGTTAGCCTCACACCACAGCGGCCAACAATTCACGGCACTATTCGTGTCAGATGCTGACTGAAAAAGAAAACACGCATAGCGCCGTGAATTGTATCTAGCCGAGCGCGTCAGCCTCACACCACAGCGGCCAACAATTCACGGCGCTGTGCGTGTCAGATGCTGACTAAAAAAGAAGACACGCATAGCGCCGTGAATTGTATCTAGCCGAGAGCGTCAGCCTCACACCACAGCGGCCAACAATTCACGGCGCTGTGCGTGTCAGATGCTGACTAAAAAAGAAAACACGCATAGCGCCGTGAATTGTATCTAGCCGAGCGCGTCAGCCTCACACCACAGCGGCCAACAATTCACGGCGCTGTGCGTGTCAGATGCTGACTAAAAAAGAAAACACGCATAGCGCCGTGAATTGTATCTAGCCGAGCGCGTCAGCCTCACACCACAGCGGCCAACAATTCACGGCGCTGTGCGTGTCAGATGCTGACTAAAAAAGAAAACACGCATAGCGCCGTGAATTGTATCTAGCCGAGAGCGTCAGCCTCACACTACAGCGGCCAACAATTCACGGCGCTGTGCGTGTCAGATGCTGACTGAAAAAGAAAACACGCATAGCGCCGTGAATTGTATCTAGCCGAGCGCGTCAGCCTCACACCACAGCGGCCAACAATTCACGGCGCTGTGCGTGTCAGATGCTGACTAAAAAAGAAAACACGCATAGCGCCGTGAATTGTATCTAGCCGAGAGCGTCAGCCTCACACTACAGCGGCCAACAATTCACGGCGCTGTGCGTGTCAGATGCTGACTGAAAAAGAAAACACGCATAGCGCCGTGAATTGTATCTAGCCGAGCGCGTTAGCCTCACACCACAGCGGCCAGGAATTTGAAAAATTCCTTCTTTGTTGAATAGTGTTTTCCGTGTGACGTAGCGGTAAATTGCGTTTCCCCCTATATCTCTGCTTCTAAATCTCCGGTTTGAAAAATTCTTTCTGCACCGGATACAGCTCCTGATGGGAAATCGTTTCCACATAATTTCTAATTTTTGTAAAAAAAAAAACAGTTTGGCCACCAGGGGCGTAAATCTTAATTTCCGCTTCTGTTGTATTTGCAGCAAAATATGAGCTTCTAAAATCTCGACGGAAAAAAAAAGTCGTTTGTTAACCAATACTACTCATGTCGACAAACCTTTTAGGAAAATTTTCTTCTTGAAAAAATGCATTTTTTCTATGCCAGGAGGCGTAGATGTATATCTCATTTTTGTCAATATCTCTACTTCTAAGAGTACGATTTGAAAAATTCCTTCTTTGTTGGATAGTGTTTCCGATGCGAAATGTTTTTCCTATAAATTCAAAATATTAAAGTAAATCATAGACTTACCGCTAGGGGGCACAAAGGCAAATTGCGTTTTCTGCGTTATTTCTGCTCCTAAAGCTCTGATTTGAAAAATTCTTCCTGTGTCGCATACAAGACCTGATGGAAAATATTTTTCACATAATTTCTAATGTTTGGTAAAGTATGGTTTAGCCACCAGGGGTCATATGTGTTAATTTCTGCTTCTGAAGTATTTGTTGCAAAATCTGGGCTCCTGAAAACTCGACTAATTTTTTTTTCTTGGACCGATACCGCTTATATGGATAAACCTTTTGAGAATACTTTCTTCCTAAAATAATGCATGGTTTTCCCACCAGGGGACGTAAAGTCACATCTTATTTTTGTCGATAACTCTGTTTCTAAGAGTTCGTAGGCTCACGATTCCGTTTACAGCAATATCTGAGGGAATAAAAACCCGATTGAAAATCTTCTTTCTTTGTTCAGATCTATTGTTTTCCATACCGGTTCCATTGAGTTTGAATAGCTTTGATGAATTTAATTTGCGTCAGAACGGATTCAAAAGACGTGCTTATTACACCCGAAAATTCGGTGTCATGTTTCTTGTTTTTTCTGTTTCCGGTAAACATACTGTTTCCAGGAAACAAATGTATTGACGTAAATGAAATTAGTGGAAGACAGCATTCCTGCAGATCAAATCTTTGTTGCATACCTAAAATTATAAACGCGTACGATTTAGGGAAATAAAGACTAATCCTTTGAAATCGGTTTGTATATTTCTAAAAGCTTGAGAACGAATTCTAAAATTTATAGGAATCCAAGTACCTCAAACTATCTGTTAGGAGAGTTTCAGTATTTTTTTTTTTTTTTTGCACGTCTTTTGTAAAAAAAAAAAAAAAAAAGTACGTGCAGTATGAATTATCTGTAGTGTCACTTTAACCGTCTGTCTGTCCATCCGTCCTTGTGTGGACACCACGTCTCTGTAACTATTTTTTCGATTTGATTTTTACGTTGCGAAGCCCAAAATGTGAAAATGACGATCCACGCCTTCCGGTTTTTCTCACTTCGCCGCTAGAGGGCGTAAATGCAGATGCTATTGAATTCAAAACACATTTTATCCCATATCACTGCTTCTAAGTATCCGACTGAAAAAATTCTTTCTTCCTTTCGATAACATTTAAAACGAACACTAGGTGTTTCTTTTTCGAGTAATGCAAAAGTTTTCCGATAGGGGGCGTAAACATAAATTTCTATTTCTAAGTGATAGATTTAAAAAAATCTTTTTGCATCGGATATATCTCCTGGTGAAAAATGTCTTATTTTTTAATAATTTTTAATTTTTTAAGGGCCAATTTTCCCACTTGGGGGGGCCAGTTTATATTTCTGTTTCTGATGTAATTACAGTAACAACTGGGCTTCTGAAAATTAGACTGGAAAAAATGCTTTTGTGATGTGATACCACTCACAATGAATAAACGTTTCAAGATTTTCTCTGCTTACAATAGAGTACAGTTTCCTGACAGGAGGCGTAGATATATCTTATATTACTCATTATCTCAGCTTCTAACAGTCCGATTTTTACGCTTTCCAACCGTAGGTTGAATCTGTCCGCACGATAACTCGCATAAAAATGGTTCGATTTCGATGAAATTTTAGTATGTGGTAGGGGACCACCTGGGAACAAATCCTATTGAAAATGAGTGAACTGGGGTCAAAGATCAGGACCTAGGAGCGGGATGCATTCCGTTGCTCTTATGCGTCATAACTTGCGTAAAAATGGTTCGATTTCGATGAAATTTTAGTATGTGGTAGGTGACCACTGGGAACGAACCTTATTGAAAATGGGACAAATGGGGTCAAAGGTCACGACATAGGAGCGGGATCCGTTCCGTTGACCTTATGCGTCCTAACTTGTGTACATATGGTTTGATTTCAATGAAATTTTAGTATGTGGTAGGGGACCATCTGGGGACAAATCCTATTGAAAATGAGTGAACTGGGGTCAAAGGTCAGGACCTAGGAGCGGGATGCATTCCGTTGCTCTTATGCGTCATAACTTGCGTAAAAATGGTTCGATTTCGATGAAATTTTAGTATGTGGTAGGTGACCACCTGGGAACGAACCTTATTGAAAATGGGACAAATGAGGTCAAAGGTCACGACATAGGAGCGGGATCCGTTCCGTTGACCTTATGCGTCATAACTTGTGTACATATGGTTTGATTTCAATGAAATTTTAGTATGTGGTAGGGGACCATCTGGGGACAAATCCTATTGAAAATGAGTGAACTGGGGTCAAAGGTCAGGACCTAGGAGCGGAATGCATTCCGTTGCTCTGATGCGTCATAACTTGCATAAAAATGGTTCGATTTCGATGACATTTTAGTATGTGGTAGGAGACCACCTGGGAACGAACCTTATTGAAAATGGGACAAATGGGGTCAAATGTCACGACATAGGAGCGGGATCCATTCCATTGCCCTTACGCGTCATAACTTGCGTGAATAAGGTTCGATTTCAATGAAATTTTAGTATGTAGAGGCCCACTGGGGACGAACCCTATTAAAAATGGGTGAACTGGGATCAAAGGTCAGGACATTGGAGCGGGATGCATTCCATTGCCCTTATGCGTGATAACTTGCGTAAATATGGTTCGATTTCGATGAAATTTTAGTATGTGGTACGGGACCATCTGTGGACAAATCCTATTGAAAATGAGTGAACTGGGGGAAAGGTCAGGACATAGGAGCGGGATCCATTCCATTGCCCTTATGCGTCATAACTTACGTAAATAAGGTTCGATTTCAATGAAATTTTAGTATGTAGAGGCCCACTGGGGACGAACCCTATTGAAAATGGGTGAACTGGGGTCAAAGGTCAGGACATAGGAGCGGGATGCATTCCATTGCCCTTATGCGTGATAACTTGCGTAAATATGGTTCGATTTCGATGAAATTTTAGTATGTCGTAAAGGACCACCTGGGAACAAACCCTTTTGAAAATGGACGAAATAGGCCAAAGGTCAGGACATAGAATCGGGATTCATTCCATTGCCCTTATGCGTTATAACTTACGTAAAAATGCTTCGATTGAGACAAAACGTTTCATGTCGTTCCGGAAGTATACTTTACCGGTCTTGTTGAATATGATCGAAATGGGGTCAAAGGTCGGGTCATAGGAGCGAGATTTATTCTACAGCCATTATCCTCATAACTTGAGTAATAACTTGAGTAATGATTTCTGGTATATTGTAAAGCGTATCATAATCAATGCATTGCATGATTTTACTAACTTGTTAAAATTCCTTCTTTGTTGAAGTGTGTTTCTGATGCAAAACGTTTTGCATACTTTTCAAATTTTCATTAACGTACTAAATAACCACCAGAGGGCATAAGTTTGCATTTACAGCGTAATTCGAGCAATATCAGTCAGTTGGTCTAAAAACCAGACTGAAAAAATCCAGATGCTACTAACCACCAAAAATGTTTATGGGCATTTCATTCCCAAAATAATGTACAATTTCCCCGATACGATTCGACATGAAGTTTCAAACTAACCGTCGAATAGGACAGTCTAAAACAAGCCGTTAAGGGAATAATAGCATGGGAGCCGGAAGAAAAGTAATTTAACGCCAAAATCAAAGTAAAAGTTATTAAGTTAAGTTTACACGAAAAAACTGGACTACAAGGAAAACTGTTAAACAACAAATATGTATTTCGCACGGAATGTTGATTTATCGCGAGGACTTTGGAAAAACGGAAACAAATAGCATATAATTTTCAGTTCTAACATGAATGAGTTCTTGCTATATAAATTATTATATTTCCTTACAAAAGAGCCGGCGTCTATTTGATTTCTTTTCAATCTGCTTCAATTAGAAATTTCACCGCCTTAGAACGGGAAACATCCCCTATACATTAAATATTTATTTAAAGCTTAAAAATAACTGTCATATGACGGGCTATACAGTAGGTTAGTTATTAATAATATTGCTTATTTTACATTTAGAAATGCTGATTCGATGATTTTGACAGCATTTTTTACGCTTTCCAACCGTAGGTTGAAGAAGCGTTTATGCTCCAGCTTTGTCCGTCTGTCTGTCTGTCCGTCCATCTGCCCGCACGATAACTCACGTAAAAACGATTTGATTTCGACGAAATTTTAGTATGTGGTAGGGGACAACCTGGGGACGAATCCTATTGAAATGGACGAAATGGGGTCAAAGGTCAGGACATAGGAGCGGGATACATTCCATTGCCCTTATGCGTTATAACTTACGTAAAAATGGTTCGATTTCGATGAAACTTTAGTATATGGTAGGGGACCACATGGGGACAAACCCTGTTGAAAATGGACGAAATGGGATCAAAGGTCAGGACATAAGAGCGGGATCCATTCCATTACCCTTATGCGTTATAACTTACGTAAAAATGGTTCGATTTCGATGAAATTTTAGTATGTGGTAGGGGACCACCTGGGAACAAACCGTATTGAAAATGGGCGAAATGGGATCAAAGGTCAGGACATAGGACCGGAGTCCATTCCATTGCCTTTATGAGACATTACTTGCGTAACATTTGTTCGATTTCAATGAAATTTTAGTATGTGGTAGGGGACAACCTGAGGACGAACCCTATTGAAAATGGGCGAAATTGGGTCAAAGGTCAGGACATAGGAGCGGAGTCCATTCCATTGCCCTTATGCGTCATTACTTGCGTAAAATTTGTTTGATTTCGATGAAATTTTAGTATGTGGTAGGGAACCACCTGGGAACGAACCCTATTGAAAATGGGCGAAATGGGGTCAAAGATCAGGACATAGCAGCGCTCCATTCTATTTCCCTTATGCGTCATAACTTACGGAGAAATACATTGATTGCGACAAAACTTTACCATATTGTTTCGGAGGTACACTGAACCGGTCCTGTTGAATATCATCAAAATGGAATCAAAGGTCAGGACACAGGAGCGAGATTTATTCCACAGCCATTATTCTCATAACTTGACTAAAAATGCTTCTATTGCAACAAAACTTTACTATGTTGTTTCGGAGGTACACTGAAACGGTTCTGTTGAATATCATCGAAATGGGGTCAAAGGTCAGGGCACAGGAGCCAGATTTATTTCACAGCCATTATCCTCTTAACTTGAGTAATGGTTTCTGGTATGTTGGAAAGCGTATCATAATCAATGCATTGAATGATTTTACTAACTTGTTTAATTACAGATTTCGAATATTTCTCTTCCTAAAGAGCAAAACCATAACTTCTAGCCACAGCTTGTTTACGTGCGCCATTTTCTTAGCAGCACACGTTTAACTGCGGCGAGTGTTTCTTTCGTGTTCATCTAACACGCTGTTTCTAGTTTCAATTCTTTGAACTTCTTTTATTTTCTGTAATTTCTTGTCTAAAACGTTCTAAAAATATTTGAACGTCCTCTGTAGTTCGAAAACAGATGAAACAATATAAGATATTCCATCCTTTCTTAGAGTTTCCCATTCTACACTGATGAACTCATATCTACTATTACCTAAGTATCAGTTACCGGCTTTTACTGTAGAAATAGTACTACCTATAACGTTAAACAGTGTTTGCTAAAAAGTCTTATGAGTTGCTACGGTGCCTATTTAAATCCTAATGTCGAGGTTAAAAACTCCGACACAAACCATCTGTTGTCGTTTCTCTTTCCAGACGCTGCAAGGCTGTTTGTGACGTCATCATGACGTCAAAGAGCAAGTTACAGGAGATTTATTTTCGTCGAAAACACGGGAACTCTTTCTTTCATCTGTCTCGAGGACGATGGTAGGCGTTTTCAACACCGCGTACCGGGCATTCCGCGCAGAATAAGCTTTCAGAGACAAGAATAAAGTCAGTGTTTCTTAACTTGAACGCTTTCATGTGGACTCAGTAAAACCAGTTCAACCGAAATTGTTTCAGCTTCTATTTAGAACATTTCAAAATACAAGGGGCATCCGGAAAGTTATCCCCCCCCCCTTTTTAATAACTTTTGAAATTTTGAAATGATTTTAATGAAACTGCACTGACACGTACTATGATATGTTCCCAATGTGGAAACAAATTTTTCTCAGAATCGCAAATAAAGATAATGAATGACAAAGAAAAACAGCGAGCCGTAATTGAATTCCTGGGAAAAGAGGGATGTGAGACTCCAGGAATCCACAGAAGACTCCTGGCAGTGTATGGAGCTGCCACAATCGATATCAGTAATGTCCGAAGATGGATCAAAAGGTTTCGAGAGGGAGAAAGTTCAGTGTCGGACAAATAACGGAGTGGAAGACCCACAACTGCAGAGACAGATGCCAACAAGCACCGACCTCATTACAGCTGATCGTCGTGTCACCATCCAGGAGTTGTGCCATGCAATACATTGTGGTAATAGTGCTATGGAAACATTAATTAGGGACCTCGGCTACAGAAAAATTTGTTCAACGTGGATCCCAAGAAACCTAATCCGTGAACAGTGTGAGCAAACGGTAGACATGTGCAGGAACCTCTTGGACTGTTGGAGGATGAGGTGGTTTTCTCTGATGTTGTGACGGAGGATGAAACCTGGGTGTTCTTTCATGACCCAGAAACAAAACTTGCGTCAATGGAATGGCACTGCACATCTCCACCTCAACAGAAAAAGATGAAAACGACTCGTTCCGCAGGGAAAATGATGGTGACAATCTTGTGGGACAAACGTGGTATCATTTTGACTGATTTCTTTGAACGGGATGCAACAATAAACAGTGCTCACTATGTGTAGACATTGAAAAAGCTAAAGGAAGCTATCTGAAGGAAAAGACGTGACATTCCACTCCATAGTATTGTTTTACACCATGATAGCGCACGTCCCCACACCTCAAGGGAGACTTCACAGGCTGTTGCCAAAATGGGGTGGACGTTCATGTCCCAACCCCCGCAGTCCCAATTTCGCTCCCTCAGAGTTTTCCCTGTTTTCCCCTTTGAAAAACACCCGTCATGGGGAACGTTTCGACGATATGACAGACGTTAAACTGGCTGTGAACTCATTGGTGAAACGACAGCCTCAGAAATTTTTCCAAAATGGATTTTACCAATGGGTTTAAAAATTAAAGAAATGTATAGAAAGTGATGGACAGTACTTTGAATTGGCTATAGCATTATTGACAATATGTCCAAGTATTTTGCCACCAAGTTTCACATTTTTGCTGCTACAAATAAAAATCTTATGAGGAAGGAGGCATTACTTTCAGGATGCCCTATGTATTTATAAGGAAATTTTATGAGGGACAAGGCATTACTTTCAGAATGCCCTTTGTATTTATAAGGAAATCGTATGAGGGACGAGGCATTACTTTCAAGATGCCCTTTGTATTTATAAGGAAATCTTATGAGGGACGAGGCATTACTTTCAGGATGCCCTTTGTATTTATAAGGAAATTTTATGAGGGACGAGGCATTACTTTCAGGAAGCCCTTTGTATTTATAAGGAAATCTTATGAGGGACGAGACATTACTTTCAGGATTCCCTTTGTATTTATAAAGAAATCTTATGAGGGACGAGGCATTACTTTCAGGATGCCCTTTGTATTTATAAGGGAATCTTATGAGGGAGGAGGCATTACTTTCAGGATGCCCTTTGTATTTATAGGGAAATTTTATGATGGGCGAGGCATTACTTTCAGGATGCCCTTTGTATTTATAAAGAAATCGTATGAGGGACGAGGCATTACTTTCAGGATGCCCTTTGTATTTATAAGGAAATCTTATGAGGGACGAGACATTACTTTCAGGATTCCCTTTGTATTTGTAAGGAAATCTTATGAGGGACGAGGCATTACTTTCAGGATGCCCTTTGTATTTATAAGGGAATCTTATGAGGGAGGAGGCATTACTTTCAGGATGCCCTTTGTATTTATAGGGAAATTTTATGAGGGACGAGGCATTACTTCATGATACTCTTTGTTAATAAGGAAATCTTATGAGGGACGAGGCATTACTTTCAGGATGCCATTTGTATTTATAAGGAAATCTTATGTGGGGCGAGACATTACTTTCAGGATTCCCTTTGTATTTATAAGGAAATTTTATATGGGGTGAGGCATTACTTTCAGGATGCCCTTTGTATTTATAAGGAAATCTTATGAGGGGCGAGGCATTACTTTCAGGATGCCCTTTGTATTTATAAAGAAATCTTATGAGGGGCGAGGCATTACTTTCATGATGCCCTTTGTACATGAATATCTGGTGTCCCGTTAGCCCCAAATGATTTTCATACATACTCCATTCATGTAAATTTTACGTATATTATCAAAAGTTTTCAGACACTACAATGTTTTGGGAAGAAATGGCTTTATTATCGTAATTATTATTTAGTCGGCCCACCTTTTGCTTATATGCCAGCAGCAACGCATCGGGGCATACTATCAACTAACAGCCGGTAGGTCTCGACAGAAATGGCTCGCTATTCTTCCTGCAAATCTGCTGCAAGAGTGGAAAGCGAAAACGATCGTTGTGGTTGATTTCGTATTCGTCGCTCCAGTTCATCCCAGAGGTGTTCTATGGGATTAAGATAAGGACTCTCTCAGCAGGTCACTCTAACAATTCCATCTCATTTTCAAGAAACCAGTCGTGCACACGCCGTACAGTGTGGCATGGAGCTCGGTCGTGTTGCAAGAGACAACATCATTTCCATAATACTGTCACATTGTTGGTAGATTATGCAGAGCGTTGGAGTACAATTCAGAGTTCATGGTTTGTGGTATAATAACCAACGGGCTTAACAGTTGGAAGAACACAGTCCGACGAATATCGTTCGCAGGGCTGTCGCCAAATCCAAACACGCCCATCAGATTGGAAGAGTGAAAAGCGTGACTCATCACCACGAAAAAGAGCTTTCCAGTTGCCCGTTGTCCAGGAACGACAAGAGACACACCACTCCAAACGGCGCTTACCATTCACGGAAGTACTGTGCGGTTTGTGTGCCGCTGCACTACCATAATAACCCACACTGCGCAACTCTATGCGGATAGTTTTTGGTACTAACCGAGCCATTACAGCATTTCCTATACTTCAGCAGCTATGGAAACGGCAGGGGAAGAACGGGATTTCTTAACATTTCTTACCATGGCTCTTCTGTTATATACCGTCAGTCTGTGCGACCTTTCTGGACGTTTTTTTTTTTTTTTTTTTTTGCTGTAGTTACACCGTCCTGTTTCCATCTCTTTACGACATCACTTACAGTCGATTTTCGTATGTTTAGTTTTGCTGCAATGGTTCGTATGGAAACGTTACTCAAACGACATCCTATGACTAGCCCACGCTGGCACTTGGAAAGTTCACGTGCACGCGGCATATCCGCTTCAAAGTTATTGATAACACAACAGAACATTTCAGCTTTATGTACGCACCTCCCTACTTACAACGCACATTCCTCCGCAACCATTCTTTGCACTTATGCAAATATTTGGTGATGTCCGAATACTTTTGATAATACAGTGTGTGTATACCAACCAAAAATATGAGCTTACGCCGCAACAGGGAGTAAGCTCATATTTTTTTGTTTTAACATGTTTCCAATTATACCTTCGCTTCTAAAAATATAACTGAAAAATCCTTTTTCAGTCAGACGCCACTCACTTATGATGAATATTATACACGGTCGAGTCACATTATTGTGATCATCAGCTAATATCCAGAGTAACCGCCGTGTGCAGCGCGGCGAGCTGGGAGTGACTCAATAAGGTGCTGGAAGGTGATCACAGGTATGTGGAGCCATGCTGACTGTAGAGCATCTGACAGCTGCTGGAAGATCCATAGAGCGAACAACACTATCGAGGTGGTCCCACAAATGCTCAATTGGGTTTAAGTCTGGGGAATTAGGGGCCAAGGAAGAACCTTGAAGTCTTCACCGTGCTCTTCCAACCACTCTCGGACATTTCTAGCTGTGTGACAAGTGGCATTGTCGTTCTGGAAGATCCCTTCCGCCCCAGGATAGACAATCAGCATGTATAGGTGTACGTAGTGTGCAAGGATGGATTCATAACGAATTCGGTCCATAGTACCTTTCACAGGTATGAGTGGACCATGAGAATGCTCGGAACACATTCCCCACGCTGCCTGCCCACACCAGCTTTGTTCTTCCAGCAATGGTTGTAGTGTGTTTGTTCTCCGATGTTTCTCATCTTATACGACAACGTCCATCCGTTCGATGAAGCAGAAAACGTGACTCATCGGAGAAGGCAATCCTTTTCAAATCAGTGGAGGTCCAATTCCGATACTGCCGTGCAAATGTAAGCCTCTGCTGCCGATGCACCTTCGTTACCATAGGCGCAGTGACCATCCGTCTGCATCAAAGCCTCATACGCAGCAGGGTTCGCTGAACTGTCATTTTAAACACACTTCCGGCAGGCCCCCTGGTTCATTCGGGCAATGAGTTACTCCACTGTGGCGTGTCCATCGGCCGTCACTCACCTTCTCGGCCGACGTTCACCTCTCACATCAATGGCACGTGGTGCTCCGCAGTTTGCACATCGCTTATTAACAATCGTGCCATTTCTCCGATCACGATACCCGTTAACCACAGCAGCACGCGAACAGTTCACAAACTGCGCTGTTTTAGAAATACTGCCATCCTTTGCCCGAAATGCGATAATCATCCCTTTTTGCAAATCTGATAAATCGCTCCTTTTATCCATAACAGCAACGAGTGATATGTTTTCAGAATGCTTACAGCACACCTTATATACCCTCCAAGCGAGCACACGACACGTGCCTTCTTTCATTGACTACGCGCTGTTACGTCAAAATTAGGAGGTGGTCATAATAATGTGACTCGACTGTGTATGTAACCCCCCCCCCCGAAGAGTGATGAACGATCTTGTAGACTCGCCACCAGTAAAAGTGAAAACAATGTGGAACTTGTGTTCCTAGCTGCGCGGGAAAATACCAGAATCAGTATTCATGAGATATCTGAAGACTTCAACATTAGCTTTGACTCCGTTTAGTCGCTTTTTTTACGGACGATTTGGGCATAAGACGCGTCTGAAGCGAATTTGTGCTAAAATCGCTCTTAGCTGAGCAAAAAAAAGCTCGTACTTCAGCTGCTAGCGATCGGCTTGAGTGCGTCGAAAACGACGAAAACTTTTTAAAAACTACCATAACTGGTGATGAAACGTGGGTTCATGGGCATGACCCCAAAACTAAGACCCAATCTTCACAGTTGACGACCCCAAACTCTCCAAGACTCCCCCCCCCCAAAAAAAAAGCACGAGAGGGCCACAGCAACGTTAAGACGATGTGTGACGTAGTACGGAGGTAAAGCACGTGTCAATACGACAGATGTGCAGCGATACATTCCGTCCGTGTAGGAGGGTCATAAAAAAGTTCTGCACACGTTAATCTAAAACAAAAGCGAATGATGCAATCGGGGAAATGATTGCGTCATCTCAAAGTCAGACTCTCAGCAACGCAGTGGTGTCAGAACGACGCGCTATCATTTGCTGTAAGGACATGGGAGAGTTTGGAAATGAAAGCGTGCAGCTCCTCAGGTCGGGTCACAGCGTTAGATCAGCGCTCGTGTGTGAAAATAGAAACTCTATGGGGACACAGATCCACACTGCCTTGCAAGAAGTTTGTGGGGAAAGAACTTTTCATCGAAGCACAGTTTTTTTCTGAGGACAAAATTGAGACCAAAAATTGGTCATAATCGCTCCAACTTGTTGGAAACGGCAGCCATCTTGCTGCATGAGAATGCATGGTGTCATGGTGCAGCGTCGCGAAGGGATCTTTTGTCGAAATATGGCTGGGAAACTTTATCCCACCCACCATACATCCCTGATCTCAGTCCACCCGACTTTAATCTTTTCCCAAAGTAAAAAAATCGGCTCCGTGGCATCCGCTACGAATCGCTGGACGAACGGTCATTGGACGTGACTCGAATAATACGACAGCTGAACAAAGATGGCGTACTACGGGGCATCCAGGACCTACCTCACCGATGGCAAGTTGTCATTAGAAGCTGAGGGAAGTACATTGAACGACAATAAGGTTAGTTTTCTCAGTTGCTTCACACTTTTCTCAAAAATGGACAGTGTGCAGAACTTTTCTTATGACCTCCGTAGCTTAGCTGGGAGAGCAACTTACTCCGGAGTAAGGGGCCGTCATCTCCGTCACGGACAAATTTGTGTTTTCACATTGACGCCCAAACTTAAAAATGGATGCTCTGGCCGTTGGGTTCTTTGAAAAATCTGTGACCTTTATTCCACACGTCGTTTAGAATTAATGAAAGTTCGTTCTTCGGCTACAAAAAAAAAAAAAAAGGACTCTGGAATGACGGTGCGCGGATTCGATTCCCGTCAGGAACAAATTTACGTTTTCACAGATGCTGACCGTTGTTTTCAATCTTGAGGGAATTGTACATCATGAATGCACTCCATCAGGCCAGACAATCAAGAAATAGTACAACGTGGTTTGTCACAAATATTTATTTTTATAAGTCGCTGGGTATTGACCTAGCTTCATCAGGACGAATGGCATGTAAATATTCAAATTGTATATGACATTATAAATGGGGTTTACAGTCACGTGTTTTGGTTAGATGCTTCCACGCGCTTGATAGTAATGGCGTGGATGCCATGTCATTAACAAGTTGCGAAGACTTCTGATATATATGGAGAGTTTCCAAAATATCAAGTTTGGTGGTTGAATCGATTAGTTTTGCTTTTTCAAACAGAAATTTATGGTCTTTTTCGTAACAGTGTTTAGCCATCGATGACTTCTTCAGGTCACAGTTCCGAATGTAGGTCTTGTGCTCCTTCATTCGAAAACGCAAGGCTCTACGAGTATGTCCTATATAGGAAACGTCACATTCACATGGAATTTGATAAATTCCCCACGAGTTTTTGTCTTCAACATAGTCCTTTGATCCTAAAAAGGTTCATTTTGTTTATGGGTTTAAAAATCACTTTAAAACTAAAGGTTCTGAGAACTTTTGAAATTTTTTGAAGAACCATAAATTTCTCTTTGAGAAAGCAAAACTAATTGACAAGCTAGATTCAATCACCAAACTTTATATTTTGGAAGCTTTCCATATACGTATACCAGAAGTCTTCGAAACTTGTTAATGACATGGCCTCCACGCCATTTCTATCAACCGCGTGGAAGCATCTAACCAAAACACGTGACTGTAAACACCATTTATGATGTCATATACAAATTGAATATTTACGTGCCATTCGTCCTGATGAAGCTAGGCCAATACCCAGCGAAACCATGGTCGACTTGAAAAAATAAATACTTTTTGACAAACCACGTTGTATTCTCTTAATATATATAATTGCCATGCCATAATATATATAAGTCTTTGAGATCAAGAATTAACAAGGAGTTCTACTATTAAGTTTTGCGGCGTTTAAGGTGGTTCCACCTAAATTCTCTGCCTTATGTTTCCAATGGTAAAACTTCTTTACATATTTTCTTCGCAATTAATGTATTCCCAAGGATGAAAATTTGCACATCGAAAAAACTAACTTTAAGTTATAGCATGGGATACTTAATACATGTTAAAACATAACCATAATTATATTAAAAATCAATCATTTTTCTTTGAGTAATGTTCAGACCTGTTAATAGATGGCGCAACCTGTACATTGATGACGTCAGTAGACAAACAAATGTTGGATTGCTTCATTATGGTTATGTTTTAGCAAGTATTAAGTATCCCATGCTATAACTTAAAGTTAGTTTTATCGATGTGCAAATTTTCATCCTTGGGAATACATTAATTGCGAAGAAAATATGTAAAGAAGTTCTACCATTGGAAACATAAGGCAGAGATTTTAGGTGAAACCACCTTAATCCCTGTGACAAGGAAATGTTTAGAAGGGGACGACATTAAATTGTACCCCAAAGAGTATAAACCATAATTATATTAAAAATCAATCATTTTTCTTTGAGTAATATTCAGACCTGTTAATAGATGGCGCGACTTGTACATTGATGACGTCAGTAGACAAACAAATGTTGGATTGCTTCATTATGGTTATGTTTTAGCGAGTACAGTCAAACCCCTATTTAACGGACTGCGATTTAACGTACATTTTTTATGGTCCCGACGGAATTGCATTGAAATTAATGCTTGTCGTTTCCCGATTTAACGAACACATTTTCTCAATTTAGCGAACATTTTTTTTAATTTTTAAACCACAAAACTATCTTAGCCAGCATTTTCACCTTAAAAGTTAGCACAAATGCAATCCCATGATGATGTTTTCGATGAACAGATTGGACTAAATGCATCAGATTCTGATGAAGAAGATGAAGCAGAACTGAAAGTTAGCTGCTTTAGTGATGTTGGTAACAGTATAGAATGTGCTAAAAATTACTTGATGCCCTTCCATATTAATGATGATGTTTTTCATGCACTTCATAAAATAGAACTTGCAATTTATAAAGCTAAACGTTCATAAAAAACATAAGCAATATTTTCTAAAGGATTTCTTTTCTACAGCGTAAAAAGGTAATCAACACATATTCTGCTTTTACAAGTTATTTAGTACTAATTGATGTTCTGTTTCATGCAGTTTAGGATATTCAAATTATTATTTAAAAAGCTAAATGCTTGAGAAAAAATCAACTATCGTATTTTTCTCGTAATTTTAAAGTACGCTTAAATTTTGATGCTACATATTGAAGTCTAATATCTGCGAATTATGTATTTAATATGCATGGTATTACTACACTGTGCAAATTAATTGGGACAAAATAAAAAATCACTCTTTTTTCCAAAACTATGCCTTTATATACACTGATAAATACCTGTATTAGTGCGAAGTATGTCCTTCTTTAGCAGAAATGACCTCTTGAATTCGTTTTGGCATTGACTCCACTAATTGAGTGCACATATTTTTGACTTCATAATCGTGGAGCCACACTTTTATAGCATTCGTTATCATGCGTTCTTTGGTTGTACAATCCATTTTATCTAAACGTCTCTTCAAAATATTCCACAAGTTTGCTATGGGATTTAAGTCTGGTGAATTTCCATGAGAATCAAGGAAATGAATTCGATTTTCCAGCATGAAATTCTTGACCAATTTCGAATTGTGACATGGGGCCAAGTCATGTTGAAATGTCCCGTCAAAAGTTTGCAAGAGTGGAACAATCCTACGTTGTAATATTTCTACGTACTTGGCTGAATTCATCATACCTTGAACAGGAACTAAGCTTCCAAGCCATTTGATGTGAAAAAACCCCAAACCATGTGTGTCAGAGGGTGTTTTACAGTTTGTTTGACATGCTCAGGTCTTAAGGGTTCACAGTTGCTTCGTCTAACGACATTTGCTTGGTAACCCTGCACAAATAAATGAGTTTCATCACTGAAAATTACCTTTTTCCAGTCGTCAGCAGTCCATGATTTATATTTTTTTGGCCCATGCTAAACGTTTTATCTTCATTTTCGCATTCAAATATTGTTTTTTCGTTGGTCTTCTTGCCGTCCGCCCAACTTCCAGAAGCCTATGGCGTACAGTTGAATCACTAACATCACAACCACTAGCCAATAAATCTCTTTGAAGGTCGGTGCTTGTTTTTTTAATTCATTTTACTATTTCTGATTAGATATTTATCGGTTCGTACAGTTGTTTTTCGTTTTCTTCCACATTTACCTCTCCTTTTTGGAGACGATGATCTAGATGCATTGTATCGCGTAAGAAGTCTTGATACACTTGATTTGCCTACACCAACTGCAGAAGCGACATCTCTCACTGTCATAGAAGTGTGATCCTTCAGAGAAATAATTTTTGCACGCTTCCTTGGGGAAATATCAATTTTTCAATACACAAAAGCAACACGTACTCACAGAGAGCAAAAACTAACATCCACTTGTCACTCACAAAAGCTCACAACTGAAGCTGAAGTGCCTATTTCCTGTTTAAAACCGGTCAAACCACATTCTTACTGTCAAGTTCTAACAGTCACACCTCCTCACAGCTGATAAAACTGGTTTACGTGGGTTTCCGACATCAACTGGCGATCACGTTACAATTCTGAGAATAAAATAGCTTGTCCCAATTAATTTTCATGGTATAGTATAACATTTTTGATAATAAATTCGTAATTAAAAGTACTATATATCATTTAAATGTCACTGAAAGAAAGAGAACGTAGCTGCTTACGTATTCTATTATGAAGACTAGCTTAATTTGAATGTTTCATTCGAAAGGCTTCCTCGATTTAGCGAATTCCGCGATTTTACGTACAAGACTGTTGTTTCCCTTGAAGTTCGTTAAACCGAGGTTTGACTGTATTAGGTATCCTATGCTATAACTTAAAGTTTCTTTTATCGATGTGCAAATTTTTATCCTTGGGAATACATTAATTGAGAAGAAAATATGTAAAGAAGTTTTACCATTGGAAACATAAGGCAGATATTTTAGGTGGAACCACCTTAAAGAACGCAGTTCGTCGCAAAAGGCCGACATTGCAAGAGAGTGGCGAGTGGGGAAAAGATTTCAAGATATTGAGAAGATACAACAGAATGCGACGGAACAACTGTTCGCTATATCAGAAGATGACTGCAAAAAATGCTTCGAGCAATGGAAATAGCGCTGGGCTGAGTGTATGACTTCGGAAGATGATTACTTCGCAAGCGATTAAGTTTCAAATCTGTAAGCCTTGTACTTTTTTAGCACGTCCTTTAGTAAAAAAGATCGTGCTTATGTTATCGGTTTGTAAGTCAGCCTGTGGAAACCATATCTCTGCAACTATTAGTCCGATTTGAAAAGTTCTTTTTGCATTGAGAAGCTTGAAATGATTATCCTTTATTTGTTTTTTTGTTTTTTTTTGTTCATGATGAACAATTTTGCCCCTGAGGGCGTAAATGCAGATGATATCCAATTCAAAATACATTTTATTCCATATATTTGCTTCTAAACGTCCGATTGAAAAAAATATTTTACCTTTCTATTCCATTAATGTCAAAAACTATTTTAGGTATAGTCACTTTTTCAAGTTACGCATAAATTTTCCTCTAGGGGGCGTAAAAATAGACTGCGTTTTTCCCAATATCTCTGCTTCTGAAACTCCGAATTGGAAAATTCTTTCTGCAGCGGATACAGCTCCTGATGTGGAATCTTTTGCATATAATTTTTAAATAGGTTGAACACGGGTTGTCCATCTGGGGACGTAAACGTTAATTTCTGCTTCCGTTGCGTTTGCAGCAAAATCGCAGCTTCTAAAATCTCGAATGAAAAAAATTCGTTCGTGGACCGATACCATTCACGTCGATAAATCTTTTCGGTACATTTTCTTCTTAAAACAATGCATGGTTTTTCCGCCAGGGGGCGTACATACATCGCTCATTTTTGTCGATATCTTTGCTTCTAATATACCGATTTGAAAAATTCCTTCTTTGTTGGATAGAGTTTCTGCGGCGAAATGTTTTTCATATAATTTCAAAATTTTTAGATAATTCATAGACTTTCCGCTAGGGGCATCAAGGTAAATTGCATTTCCTCCTATATATGTTCTTCTGAAACTCCGATTTGAAAAATTCTTTCTGCACCGGATACAGCTTCTGATGGAAAACGCTTTGCACATAATTTCTAATATTTGGTAAAGAATGGTTTCGCTCCTGAAAAATATGAGTTACTGAAAATTCGATTGAAAAAATTCTTTCTTGAACCGATATTTCTCACATCGAAAAACCTTTGGGGAATATTTTTCTTAAAATGACGCATAGGTTTTCCGTCAGAGAGCTTAGACATATATGTTATTTTTGTCGATACCTATGCTTCTAAGAATCCGGTTTAAAATATTCTTTCTTTGTCGGAGAGCGTTTCCGCTGAGAAATGTTTCTCATATAATTTAACACAAGTCTGCCACCAGATGGCGTAAGTTCACGTTTCCGTTTGCAGCAATATCTGCGGGACTAAAAACCCGATTAAAAAACTTCTTTCTTCAGATACCACTTACTATGCAAACTCCGTGTGCGTATTCTGTTCCCAAAGTAATGCACAATTTCGCCGCTAGGGGGAGCAAATGCTTAATATGTTTTTCTCAATATCTCTGCTTCTACATGTGCGATTTAAAAAATTATTTCACCATCGGATTCCATTTACCCTGTCGAAAACTTTAGGCTAGTGTATGAATAATTTTGTAGTTCAGAGTTCTGTCGGTAGGTGGTGTTTTTGCTCTTCAGTTTGCAGCTATATCGCCGCTTCTAAAAACACTTTTGAGAAATTGCTTGTTTACTGCATGGCATTCGCTACACTAGAGATGTGGAGCACTATGGTCTTTAAATAATGCACAGATTTCCCACAAGAGCGTGTAACGGTCGAAACCCTTTTTTCGCTACTTTTGCTTCCGGTAGACATATTTGAAAAGGTTTTTTTTTTCCTTAGCATAGCTTTTTCCATGCAGAATATTTTTCGCCTATTTTCAACTTTTCCATTATGCAAAATTATTCCGCTAAAAGACAGATTAATATAATGTTTCCTTCTCTCGTATGCTTCTTCTTTTAACTGCTGGATTTGAAAATATATTTGTGTCTGCTGCTTTCTTTGTGCTATGAGAAACTTTCTGTGCGCCATTTGTTAATCTTCGTAACATATTTTTTTTATCCGCTGGTGGAACTAAGCTTCTGTTTCTATATCTGGATGTTTAATCGATTGTTGAAACTGGTTGATTGTTTTCCTAATCGGTTCCATTGTCTTTGAATAGCTTTGATGAATTTAATTCGCGTCAGAACGCATTCAAAAGACGTGTTCGTTACAACTAACCAAATATTTAGTGTCATCTTTCTTGAGTTTTAATAATACCAGTCTGGATTTTTTTATCACTGTTTTTAAACTCCTTGAAACCGCACTTCCAGAAGTTCCAGTGTTACCTGCGCGTGATACAAATCCCTATCCGCAGAACACGTCCTTCTAGCTTTTTCAAAGTATCAGCCATTTTGATACAGATATTTAGCATGTTAATCATTTAAAGAAATGCTTTTAGTGTAACTGTTTACCGGTCAGAGTAACGCTAGATGTTTCAAATAGCAAGACCTAAAAATGCAGTACTTCGCATAGGTGAAAGCGAGACCACTTGTGAGGACATTGTTATGTATGGCCATGTCTGAACCATTGACGTCACTCCATCCTTTCCTCATCACGGTCTCGTCGAATATATGCAGACATGCCCTCTGAATTTTAAACGCATTCACTTCGAACGCAGATGGTATTTGTGACATCAGTAAACAAAACTAGTAATTACTCTCTTAAACCAGATAGCAAAACCCCTTCGGAACTCTTGTTTTCTGCACATTCATTCATTGAAACTCGAAAACAAAAAAGGCCAGTTATACCACATCTCATTAAAAAAGAAAAAGCACACTCAATGGGTAAAATATTAAAGATCCCTACCTAATAACGTGTTGGTCCTCCTGTAGCGCTAATAACAGCCTGTACACACCAAGGCATGGACTCCACCAGATGCCGGATGTTTCCCAAAGGTCATTATACACTCAATGGACAAAACATTAGAGATAACTACCTAATAGGGTGTTGGTCCTCCTCTAGTGCGAATAACAGCCTGTACACGCCGAGGCATCGACTGCACCAGATGCCTAATGGTTTCCAAAGGTCATTATACACTCAATGGACAAAACATTAGAGATAACTACCTAATAGCGTGTTGGTCCTCCTCTAGTGCGAAAAACAGCCTGTACACGCCGAGGCATCGACTCCACTAGATGCCGGAGGGTTTCCAAAGGTCATTATACACTCAATGGACAAAACATTAGAGATAACTACCTAATAGCGTGTTGGTCCTCCTGTAGCGCTAATAACAGCCTGTACACGCCGAGGCATCGACTGCACCAGATGCCGGATGGTTTCCAAAGGTCATTATACACTCAATGGACAAAACATTAGAGATAACTACCTAATAGCGTGTTGGTCCTCCTCTAGTGCGAAAAACAGCCTGTACACGCCGAGGCATCGACTGCACCAGATGCCGAATGGTTTCCAAAGGTCATTAAACACTCAATGGACAAAACATTAGAGATAACTACCTAATAGCGTGTTGGTCCTCCTCTAGTACGAAAAACAGCCTGTACACGCCGAGGCATCGACTGCACCAGATGCCGGATGGTTTCCAAAGGTCATTATGCACTCAATGGACAAAACATTAGAGATAACTACCTAATAGCGTGTTGGTCCTACTCTAGTGCGAATAACAGCCTGTACACGCCGAGGCATCGACTGCACCATATACCGGATGGTTTCCAAAGGTCATTATACACTCAATGGACAAAACATTAGAGATAACTACCTAATAGCGTGTTGGTCCTCCTCTAGTGCGAATAACAGCCTGTACACGCCGAGGCATCGACTGCACCAGATGCCGGATGGTTTCCAAAGGTCATTATACACTCAATGGACAAAACATTAGAGATAACTACCTAATAGCGTGTTGGTCCTCCTCTAGTGCGAATAACAGCCTGTACACGCCGAGGCATCGACTGCACCATATGCCGGATGGATTCCAGAGGTCATTAAACACTCAATGGACAAAACATTAGATATAATCACCTAATAGCGTGTTGGTCCTCCTCTAGTGTGAAAAACAGCCTGCACACGCCGAGGCATCGACTGCACCAGATGCCGGATGGTTTCCAAAGGTCATTATACACTCAATGGACAAAACAGAGATAACTACCTAATAGCGTGTTGGTCCTCCTCTAGTGTGAAAAACAGCCTGTACACGCCGAGGCATCGACTGCACCAGATTCCGGATGGTTTCCAAAGGTCATTATACACTTAATGGACAAAACATTAGAGATAACTACCTAATAGCGTGTTGGTCCTCCTCTAGTGCGAAAAACAGCCTGTACACGCCGAGGCATCGACTGCACCAGATGCAGGATGGTTTCCAAAGGTCATTATACACTCAATGGACAAAACAGAGATAACTACCTAATAGCGTGTTGGTCCTCCTCTAGTGCAAAAAACAGCCTGCACACGCCGAGGCATCGACTGCACCAGATGCCGGATGGTTTCCAAAGGTCATTAAACACTCAATTGACAAAACATTAGAGATAACCACTTAATAGCGTGTTGGTCCTCCTGTAGCGCGAATAACAGTCTGTACACGTCGAGGCATCGACTGCACCAGATGGCGGATGGTTTCCAAAGGTCATTATACACTCAATGTACAAAACATTAGAGATAACTACCTAATAGCGTGTTGGTCTTCCTCTAGTGTGAATAACAGCCTCTACACGCCGAGGCATCGACTGCACCAGATGCCGGATGGATTCCAAAGGTCATTAAACACTCAATGGACAAAACATTAGAGATAACTACCTAATAGCGTGTTGGTCCTCCTCTAGTGTGAAAAACAGCCTGTACACGCCGAGGCATCGACTGCACCAGATGCCGGATGGTTTCCAAAGGTCATTATACACTCAATGGACAAAACATTAGAGATAACTACCTAATAGCGTGTTGGTCCTCCTCTAGTGCGAAAAACAGCCTGTACACGCCGAGGCATCGACTGCACCAGATGCCGGATGGTTTCCAAAGGTCATTAAACACTCAATGGACAAAACATTAGAGATAACTACCTAATAGCGTGTTGGTCCTCCTCTAGTGTGAAAAACAGCCTGTACACGCCGAGGCATCGACTGCACCAGATGCCGGATGGTTTCCAAAGGTCATTATACACTCAATGGACAAAACATTAGAGATAACTACCTAATAGCGTGTTGGTCCTCCTCTAGTGCAAAAAACAGCCTGTATACGCCGAGGCGTAAACTTCACCAGATGACGGATGGTTTCCAAAGGTCATTAAACACTCAATTGACAAAACGTTAGAGATAATTACCTAATAGCGTGTTGGTCCTCCTGTAGCGCGAATAACAGTCTGTACACGTCGAGGCATCGACTGCACCAGATGCCGGATGGTTTCCAAAGGTCATTATTACACTCAATGGACAAAACATTAGAGATAACTACCTAATAGCGTGTTGGTCCTTCTCTAGAGCGAATAACAGCCTGTACACGCCGCGGCATCGACTCCACCAGATACCGGAGGGTTTCCAAAGGTCATTATACACTCAATGGACAAAACATTAAAGATACCTACCTAATAGCGAGTTGGTCCTCCTCTAGAGCGAATAACAGCCTGTACAAGCCGAGGCATCTACTCCACTACATACCGGAGGGTTTCATACGCTCAATGGACAAAACATTAGAGATACCTACCTAATAGCGTGTTGGTCCTCCTCTAGAGCGAATAACAGCCTGTGCACGCCGAAGCATCGACTCCACTAGATACCGGAAGGTTTCCAAAGGTCATTATACGCTCAATGGACAAAACATTAGAGATAACTACCTAATAGCGTGTTGGTCCTTCTCTAGAGCGAATAACAGCCTGTACACGCCGCGGCATCGACTCCACCAGATACCGGAGGGTTTCCAAAGGTCATTATACACTCAATGGACAAAACATTAAAGATACCTACCTAATAGCGTGTTGGTCCTCCTCTAGAGCGAATAACAGCCTGTACACGCCGAGGCATCGACTCCACCAGATACCGGAGGGTTTCCGAAGGTCATTATACTCTCAATGGACAAAACGTTAGAGATACCTACCTAATAGCGTGTTTGTCCTCCTCTAGAGCGAATAACAGCCTGTACACGCCGAGGCATCTACTCCACTAGATACCGGAGGGTTTCATACGCTCAATGGACAAAACATTAGAGATAACTACCTAATAGCGTGTTGGTCCTCCTCTAGAGCGAATAACAGCCTGTGCACGCCGAAGCATCGACTTCACTAGATACCGGAAGGTTTCCAAAGGTCATTATACGCTCAATGGACAAAACATTAGAGATACCTACCGAATAGCGTGTTGGTCCTCCTCTAGGGCGAATAACAGCCTGTACACACCGAGGCATCGACTGCATTAGATACCGGAGGGTTTGCAAAGGTCATTATACGCTCAATGGACAAAACATTAGAGATACCTACCGAATAGTGTGGAGGTCCTCCTCTAGTGCGAATAACAGCCTGTACACGCCGAGGCATCGACTGCACCAGATACCGGAGGGTTTCCGAAGGTCATTATACACTCAATGGACAAAACGTTAGAGATACCTACCTAATAGCGTGTTGGTCCTCCTCTAGGGCGAATAACAGCCTGTACACACCGAGGCATCGACTGCATTAGATACCGGAGGGTTTGCAAAGGTCATTATACGCTCAGTGGACAAAACATTAGAGATAACTACCTAATAGCGTGATGGTCCTCCTCTAGAGCGAATAACAGCCTGTACACGCCGAGGCATCGACTCCACTAGATACCGGAGGGTTTCCAAAGGTCATTATTCGCTCAATGGACAAAACATTAGTGATACCTACCTAATAGCGTGTTGGTCCTCCTGTAACGTGAATAACAGCCTGTACACACCGAGGCATGGACTCCACCAGATGCCGGATGGTTCCGAAAGGTCATTATACGCTCAATGGACTAAACATTAGAGATACCTACCTAATAGTGTGGAGGTTCTCCTCTAGAGTGAATAACAGCCTGTACGCGCGGTACACACAGCAATCCTGAACAACATTGAACGGCACAATAAAACACGCAGATTGGCTCCGGACAGAATTAGCGTGCCCAGCCATCTGATGGGGTGACGTCACAATGAGTCATCGCCTTAACAGGAAACTACTCCTGCACATTTCTCAACGATTAAGGTCCCTTGTAAACCAAACGTCGTGTTTCTACGTAGAGTGAGAAGAAAATAATAGTTGGTTCTTTGGAGGGACTACCTAGTCAAACACACTGTGTTTTGAAATGATAAATTGTTATGACGCTACTGAGCCTACCTGCATTATTTTTATAACAAAGTCAAAAGAAGAAATTTATTATGTCACATTATGCTAAGTGTGTTTTTCTACATTCAAGAGTAAATAATTTAAGTAATTTTTCTATTTTTTTGTGTCACAATTCTTAAATGTTATTTTTTTATTTCCTTACCTATGTTTTGATATAAATCAGAAAATGTTTAATTAGACACTATCACAAGGCCGTTGCGTGTTTTGTGTGTGATCATGTGGTATTTCAAACAGGCTGGCCTTGGTTCTCTAAAAGAATAAAATTTGCATATCATTAACTTTGGCATAAATGTTTTGTAATACTTTGTATCAGTGTAAAACTAGAGCAATCATTTTAATTACAACGTGAGCCTTTGTGTTATACGCAATAACATGTAGCAATTTTGGTTTTACGAAAAATACCAATAGGTTCCAAAGAATTTAAATTATTTATACGCCCATAAAACCAAATGTAATTGAAAGCAAATATAAATTTTCGCAAAAGGGCGTCAAAGATATTTTTGCTGGGGGGGGGGCGAGTTTTTCAGGTTCGACACTGCAAATCACATTATCAAAGAACTCAAAGCTCCAATTGCAAAGTAGTCTTCCGATTTGCCTTTTATATCAAGTTGAAATACAAAACGTTTATAGAATGAACTGACATTTAACAACAAAACATAAAAGAGCCAACATCGCAAGGAAATTTTTTTTTCACTCTTACAGGAGCAATTTTTGTTTTGTCTAGCTTCCGTTTTCGGAAATTTGTCAAAAACGGAATTCCGTCCCCAGGATGGAAAACTTTCACCCATGGTATTTGTGTATATCTCTAGTAACTTAAAAATACTAATTGTGGAAATGAAAACAAGAATTTCAAGTCGATGATTTTAAATACCGGAGGGGGAGGGGGCGCATCTGACCATCCGTCCGCTGGATTACTAAACAGCTTGCAAGCCATCCCTCGTGATTTGCGAACATCCAAAATTTCTTGACTCATACTGTTTCTCTAGAAACTTAAAAAAATGAAGAGAAGACAATGTTTTAAAATTTTCCCTTCACTGAGCACTCTAAATGCTGCAAGCTCAGAAACGTGATCTAAATTTAGTTACTTTTGAAGGAGGTTAAAACTGTTTTAGCGAGCAGCCACTCTCTACGTGACGTCAGACGACGTTCTCTGACGCAGGTTCGATTAATAGCTGGACCAATCAGCAGCTGACATTTCTGGGGGCTTGTTTCCGAGCAGGAGCTTGGCTCCAGTACAGTGTTGTTTCCACTTCGGATAGATGACGGGAATGCTGGATGTTTAACAGTTGACGGGTTTCCAGGAAATATTATTAAACTCTCAGGCAGGCGGAGGGAAAATTAGATTTTTTTAATTCTGTCGTTTGGAAGCTAAAAATATTCCGAGCTCTAAAAGCAAAGCAATTTGCTCATTTTAATGACCTCAAGTGAGTCATAAGCACTTGTAGCGTCTGCCTTATACAGATGCATACCACGATGGACTAATGCATAACAGATGACACCGAATTCTCAGTTGCGTTTGTCTTTCTTGGTTTTTCTTTATGCTATGCGTCTTTCCTTAAAATAGTAAAGTAAATTCCATGCATAAAATTCCAGTGTAACGGAAATGGGTAGTGGTCAAAACTTGGACAAAACCATGGCTGCAGTTTGATTTTTGAATGCTGCTTTATGAAGTGACGCAACAATATACACCAATGAGTCATTACATTATGACCACCTCCAGTCTAGAGAAATGAGCGCGCCTGGAGACCGAACGGTGGCGCAGTGTTATCACTCGGGTTCCGATTTGGGTTCACCTGGCGTAATATTGGGAACCAATGATTCTGCGATTCCCTGATTTAGGGCTGACGCAGCTTCAGGATCCACTGACGGGGCGGGGCGTTGTAATTAACACAGCAGATTTTCCTTTGGGAGTCAAAGGGTCTCCGTGTGCCGCAATGTTTTCGTGATCGTCTAGAATTTTAAACAAGTTAGTAAAATCATGCAATGCATTGATTATGATACGCTTTCCAACATACCAGAAATTATTACTCAAGTTATTACTCAAGTTATGAGGGAAATGGCTGTGGAATAAATCTCACTCCTGTGCCCTGACCTTTGATCCCATTTCGTGATATTCAGCAGAACTGGTTCAGTATACCTCCGGAACTACACGATAAAGTTTTGTCGCAATTGATGCATTTTTACGTAAGTTATGACACATAAGGGCAAAATAGACTGAATCCTGCTCCCATGTCCTGACCTTTGACCCCATTCCGCCCGTTTTCAAAAGGGTTCGTCCTCGGGTGGTCCCCTACCACATACTAAAAATTCATCGAAATCGAACCATGTTTACGCATGTTATGACGCATAAAGGCAATGGAATGGATTCCACTTTTATGTCCTGACCTTTAACCCCATTCCACCCATTTTCAATAGGTTTCGTTCCCAGGTGGTGCCTTTCCACATACCAAAATTTCATCGAAATCGAACCGTTTTTACGCAAGTTATGACGCATAAGGGCAATGGAATAAATCCCGCTCTTATGCCCTGCCTAACCTTTGACCCCAATTTGCCAATTTTCAATAGGGTTCCTGCCCAGGTAGTTCCCTACCGCATACTGAAATTTCATCGAAATCGAACCATATTTACGCAAGTTATGACGCATAAGGTCAATTGAATGGATCCTGCTCTTATGGTGTGACCTTTGACCCCACTTCACCCATTTTCAATAGGGTTCGTCCCCTGGTGGTCCCCTACCACATACTAAAATTTCATCGAAATCGAACCATTTGTACGTGAGTTATCGTGCCGACAGACAGACAGACGGACGGAAAAAGCTGGAGCATATACGCTTCTTCAGTTCAACACAATTTTTATTAACAAGGTTGGGTTCAGAAGGTGAACATGGGCGTCCTGATACATATATTGTACGGTAAAATATACAAACTCTAAAATTCTATGTACATTATATACAGCACGATGTATTGATTCACAATGGAGCCTCGTGGAAAGAGGTGCAGTCATTTTGCACAAGAACAATAAGAGAGATTGTCGAAACATTTCGTCTCGAAGCATAAATATATTATAGTGCTGACAAATAACAGAACGAGAATATTATAATGAAGCACTGTGCAAAAGGAGAACTGTAGATGACAAAGTAGACAATGTGAAACCTAAGGCAAACGGAATTACGATGTCTTAGTACTAGTAGAAAAAATGATAATCAAAGAGAAAAAACAAGAAAGACTATATACATTTGTACAGTATGGTGCATATTATATTCACATTTGTTAGAAGATATAAGCTTTATGTTGAAGTTTGATTCCGAAAACCAATGGTGAGCATGCACGTTGAACTGAAGTTCAACAGAGCTAGGATAAACTACCGACAGTCAGTTGCAACGTCGCTGGCATGCCGGCGAACCAGGAGGCGGCCGGAGACCAGGTGGAACGGAAATGTTGTTCTCTCAGTTGGGCAACGGCCACTAGGTTCTCTAGACGAAGTCTTGAGAGGAGACGCTCCCGAAAGTGGCACAGTAGTTCCACAGAAGCTTGGTGGATGGTATAAAGAGATGAGATATCTCGGCAGCGCTGATGAAATACGTAGATGACGTGTTTCACCAGGATGAAAATATATGAGCAGATGGGTGGAAGCTTGACTGGCGGAGAGACCTGCAGGAGGAGTGTCTTATAAGCATCGAAAGGAAGATCAGTTGTGGCTGAACGTTGAGCAATGGAAAATGCAAGATGGAGTAGTGGAAGGAGGATGACACAATGTAGATAAACGGGAGAGACATCAGCTTCTTGAGCACAGAAGGGGCAAAGAGGTGAGTCAAGAATGGTCATGCGGTGGAGGATGGATGGAACGGGAAGACGGCGGTGGAGAAAAAGCCAGTGAGTGTTTATTTCAAGAGGAGCTGAAAGAGGAGAAAGGGTGGCAGACCAGACAGCGGTGAGAGAGGATTGGGAGACATCAGGGATGTGAAGGGGAGAAGGAGAGTGGGATTTTAAAAGTAAGTGATAGAGAACTGAGGTTGAAAGAGAGGAGAGTGGAAGTGTAGATCTGCCGAATGAAATAAAGAAAGGAGAGGGAAGAGAGGCGGAAGGAACAAAGGTTAGGCCGGTGGGGGTTGCGAGATGAGGGAACTTAGCAATGATGGTAGAGAGTAGGGAATCATAGACAAAGCAAGAGGAGGGTGAAAGAAGAACAGTGGGCGGGGGGAGGCTGGCGTAGGGTCGCCAGGACAGATCTGAGGTTACAAGGTCTTTGACGGTTACAACTCCGACTCGGAGCCAAGAAGGATAGGCGAAGCATGAAAGATGAGGGGGGTGAAGAAGAGAGGAGAAGAACAGGGGTTCGGCTTCAAGCTACGGTTGGAAAGCGTAAAAAACATAAGTGAAAGAATTTCTGAGTCCCTGCCGTAAAATATGTATTATCTCCAAAACTCCAGGGTTCAGCACACAATTTGTAACTAAAGAAACACTCATGATGGTACGTAGGCAAATTAACATAGAAAACAATTTATTAGTTATGTTTCGGCATAATAATAAAGATACACACACACACAATAGTTTAGGACCCTGTGCTTATTACTTCAAGTATGTAAGTTGTATATGTATGTGTTAAACTTGCAGTCAATCTTTTATATTTATATAAACACTTCGCTAAGATAACACACGATACTAGCAAAAATGATACCGACTTTCTGACAGGAACTTGTGCTCATTGACTACTCGCATACAAAAAAAAATATTAATTAGGACGGAAGACCTTAGATTACGCTGATCGATAAACACATGTTATGAGGGGACCCCAAAAGAAAGAATATGGATGGAATTCCTACCTTCAATTCCCAATCTTGCCTGGAGATCGCACTGCCTAACTGGCATCATCCGGGGTATGAACCCCTGGCGGTTACACACAAATGAAAGTTATTCCGGCCGGAAAAACCGGAATATTGTATAAAAAATTTGGAAAACTTCCGGAAACTCCGGAAGAGTTGGCAGGTATGCAATTCAAAATAAAAAATGGAACTTTTTAAATTTTGATGGGGTCCTCTTGACCCCGGGTACCACATCTTCCAAAAAACGTCTGCGGTCTAAGTTAGAGTACCATGAGATAGTATACCAAATTTGGTGGTTCTAAATTGAAAACTGTAGATTTGCATAGCAGACAAACAGGAATTCAACTTTATATATTGACACCAAGATTTGTAATAATAGACTAGTTTTCTAACCATCTAGTAATAGTTTCATGCAAATGATCAATAAATTCATGTGCATCGCTTTCAAATGGACCGTTAGGCATTAGACGGTCTGTTTTAGGGCTTGAGGGCAGGTAGGGTGGAATTTTTTTAATTAAATAGCAAGCAGGGCGCAGTACCCTTCTAAAAACAGCTGATGAACCTTAAAAAATGCAACAACTTACATTAGAAAGAAAAAAATTTCGTTAAACTTTTTTGTCCTGGTAGATTCTAAAAACTTCCATTTTTCGTCCCCAATCCACCCACCTCCCCGGAAAAAAATTATATATACGTCCTTTATATAAAACATCACCCTTTTTAAGAACAAAAGCCTTGATCAAGTTGGAAACACATGGAATAATTAATACAGACATAAATCAAGCGGTTCTTTCCATGTAACATAACCACAAAAATTTGAAAATTTAAGGGGACTCGGTAACCTTCCTTTCGCAAAAATTGACAAAAATATCGATTTTTAAATTTTTACCCTAAAATACACTTTGGGACCTGCAGTATATATCATCATCATCATCATCATTGTCAACCATTATCAATCCACTGCTGGACGAAGGTCTCCCCAAGTTTCCTCCACAACAGTCTGTCTTGTGCCAGTCTCCTCCATGTCACCCCTGCATACTTTCGAATTTCATCCACCCATCTCCCATGTGGTCTTCTTCTGGGTCTTTTCCTGTCCCTTGGAATCCAATCTAAAATTTCGGCTGTCCATCGATGATCTGCCCTTCTGGCAGTATGTCCAGCCCATTGCCATTTCAGGGATTTAACTCTGATCATGATGTCTTCCACTCTTGTCAAATGTCAAATGACAAGAGCAGTATATATATTGTGACGA
The DNA here is from genome assembly GCA_039090855.1 of Macrothele yani. Classification (NCBI taxonomy): domain Eukaryota; kingdom Metazoa; phylum Arthropoda; class Arachnida; order Araneae; family Macrothelidae; genus Macrothele; species Macrothele yani. The sequence goes on along the minus strand of CM077032.1, from coordinate 4,321,193 downwards.
AATTTTGAGTTGATCGGAGGCATATAACACGAGTGAAAATATTCTTACTACTGAGATGTCCCTGGAAATTCCACGCCCCCTTTAATGTTTCGTTTTTTGACACACAAACATGCCTCACTGGTTTTGCGAAGAAGATTTTCCGCATGTTTGTTGTGCGGCAAATATGCGTGGTATTATGAGATGGTATGCATTCGATTTATCAATCTAAAAAAAAAAACATAATAAGGTTGGTCATCATTATTCAAAAATATGGGATTTGTGTATTATATAAAAAAATCAGTTGTTGAAATGACACAGGCAAACTTCAGGAATGGTGTTGACCATTGAATCGCACAGAATAAATATGACATTTCAAAAGAAATTATGCATCACTACTGTATTTACTTTTTCCTCCTGTTCACAAGCCCCTGACTTTGTCTCGTACATGAACCTTCAGTTTTGCATAACACAATTTAGGGTTTTGTGTTTTTTCTTCTCTGTTACCTAAATATCTGAAAATCTCTTACAACCCTTCGTCATTAATTAATTTAAATGTAGCTGTTTATCCCCCCCCCCCCCCCCGCCATTCCTAGTTCTGTGATTTAGGTGAGAACTGATTTTGGGCAAAGAGGCTGAAATCGTGAAATAGGCAAACCTATACACCTTCGTTTTGCTGATGACATAGTCATTTTTGCAACTACCCCATCAGAGCTACAAAGTATGATCCAGGAACTTGCTGACAAGAGTAAAGAAGTGGGATTAAAAATGAACTTTCAGAAGACAAAAGTGATGTACAATGCTTTTACAAGAAATGAAGATTTATCGATTGATGGAGAAAAGCTGGAGATAACAGACACGTACGTTTATCTTGGACAGCAGATATCAAGTCAGGGTCACATTGGTGAAGAAATTAATCGGCGTACAAAACTTGCCTGGAGAGCTTTTGGAAGAAACAGCATAATTTTCAAGAGCAATATGCCATTATGTCTTAAAAGAAAAGTGTTTGATCAATGCATCCTTCCAGTGCTTACGTATGGTGCAGAGACGTGGACCTTAGCTAAAAGAGACATACAAAGGCTGCAGACAACTCAAAGCAGCATGGAGAGGTGCATGCTTGGTGTAACCAGGAGAGATAAGAAGAGGAACTCGTGGATCCGAAAAATGACAAGAGTGGAAGACATCATGATCAGAGTTAAATACCTGAAATGGCAATGGGCTGGACATACTGCCAGAAGGACAGACCACCGATGGACAGCCGAAATTTTAGATTGGATTCCAAGGGACAGGAAAAGACCCAGAAGAAGACCACATGGAAGATGGGGGATGAAATTCGAAAGTATGCGGGAGTGACATGGAGGAGACTGGCACAAGACAGACCGTTGTGGAGGAAACTTGGGGAGACCTTCGTCCAGCAGTGGATTGATAATGGTTGACAATGATGATGATGATGATATGCAGACACTATAATTATTTTATGCATTAATGTGCTCCTTCAGAATGTTTGTTATAATGCCAAAAAAGCATGAGCAAAAGAATTGCGACACTTTTATCGCAATTATTTTAGACATTAATTTCAATTCTTCAGATTTTGCTCATCACCGCAAGCTGATGTGATTAGTAGAGACTAAAAGTTGAGATTGAGGTGGGTAATGTGAACAAACTCACTGCAGTAGCTGTGCACTTGTAGGTGTGCGTATTATGAATGCACAAAAAAAATCATAAAGGAAACTGATTGTGGTTATACAACATTTTTGCAAGAAGGAAATCTTCAAATTCATTTATCTCTACAAATTTTGAAGATGACAATCCGATTTTTGGCGTAAATGTGACAAGGATGGTAAGTCAGATAACATCCGAAAACTTGAATCGTCCTGGAGCGGGACTCGAACCCGCATCTCCCAGAGAACGCCCGGGTATGCTAACCACTACACCACCCAGAACGACCAAGTTCCAACTTACTGATCGGAAACTTGAACGTTCTGGGTGGTGTTAGCATACCCGGGCGTTTTCTGGGAGATGCGGGTTCGAGTCCCGCTCCAGGACGATGAAAATTTTCAAGTTTTGGGATATTATTTGACTTACCATCCTCGTCACATTTACACCAAAAATCGGATTGTCATCTTCAAAATTTGTATTATATGGCGTAATCCCGTATTTCTTTCATCATTTATCTCTGTTCGCATTTTCCCGAAAAGTCACGCCATTAAAAGTACTAAAACTTGAGCATAGAGTTATCAAACCACTTGAAAAAATTTTGGTAGTTTTCCTAGCACCCAATTTATAGATTTAGGGATGGAATTTGCAATAAAATAAAAACAAAATAATTTAAAAATTGAAATGTAAAATATACTTGTTTTTCCTGTTTCTTTAAATATATATGCGGGTTTTTTTTTCTGCTAAACTATTTTGTTTATTTAAAATCAAATCCCTAAAGTTTCAGAGTATATACTCGTAAAAAATCTAAAAGCAAATCGTTGGAAAGTGATAAAAAATAAAAAAGTAAGGTTTTTTTTAAATAAATTCCATTTTTTTTATTTTAAATTTCAGAAATTGTGAACACAATACGCTTTTTTTTTTTTTTGTCAAAATCAGTTTATAGTATTGCCCTACTTATAAAAATGTATGAAAAACAGAAGTTAACTTCTTAAACAAAAAAAATATTTTAAGGGTGCCGGGTCCCCTTAATCGTTAGTGCACCACCCAGGACAATGTAGTCCAAACAACTCAGGCATTAATCTGAAACGTCAGACTGATTTCACTGCCCCAGTCGAAACAAACGTGTTTCATCGAAGTGCTAAGTTAGATCACCAGCAAATGGGTAAATACCAAATTGTTGGAAACACATAGTATTAATATAGACATAAATCAAGCTATTCCCGTTCCAAGACGATTAAATTTTCAAATTTGTATTTAGGGAGTGTGTGTAAACATCAGTGAACCATGTCCAGGTGTTTATTTTGGGCGTGGTGAACAGTGTGAAGATGTGTTGCAACAAAGTTCGCGTATGGGGGAGGGGACGTCGTGCAAGAGCACATTAGGGCGCTCCCTCTCCCAGCCCCCATGATTTGGGGGTCTTATACGAAGACAAGAACAGCTTGACTTATGTCTACATTAACAAAAGATTTTTTTTTTTTTTTCTTAATTTTTACTGTTTTCTGTTAAAAAAAATAGTTTTCGCTTAAAAACTATTTTTTAATTACTTGCCGACTGAAAAGTACCTTCGAAAGTAAAGTTACGAAAATTACAGGGTCCACTGGTGCAGCTAATTTTTTTTCTAGATTTATTACCTCCCCTCGTTTTTTTTTTTTTTTACAAAATGAAATTGTCACGATTTTCCGATAACTGCATATTTAACAAGAGCTTAGCCTTTAAAACTATGCGATATTTAATGCATTTTTCTGAGAAACAGCCACGAGAAATACACATTTTGTGCTAAAAATTTGTTATGTGCAGTATTGGGGAGCACAGCAGAGAATTTTGAAATAGCCCCCGAAAAATATGCATCACTAGAAATAGTTGTAATGTAGTTTTCCGGAAGCATCTTTCAAAGTTCTTACGTGCGATACATGACATGAACAAATTGCGCAATAAGAGCAAATCACTGTGCTTTTATGAATCAAAATAAACTGCAAATATTGTACAAGACAAATTTAAATAACAAGTGAGTTACGTACACAATAACATACCTGCTTGTTACAGATTTCATATGCTGAAATCGCCACTTGTTTGTAATGAGTACACAAATTCCTATTTGTGCAACATACTAAGTAATGATTATATTGCCCACATGGAGTTTCGTAACGTTTTTGTAAAATTTATTCTGTTTCGTAATACGGAATCAACAGATATATATACAACTCAAAAATCGCCTTGAACGTCATAAGTAAATATGATCATATTGAAGCTGTTTGGGCAGAATTAAAATGAAATAAAAAAATGCGTTTTTGTTTCGTAAATACTAAACGAATTCACACAACTTGAAAAAAGAAGTCGTAGTTGCAAAGCATTAAATGAATTTTTTAATGGCTTTACATTGTACAAAACAATTTTGTTAATTAGATTTTCGATACCTCTTTGTCTGTGCACAAAACACTTCGTCTTACTTAAAAATCACATAAAACAAAAAAGATTAATAAGTCATTTTATTGTGTTTTTACGTTGAAATATGAAAAATAGACAAAAGCACGTTCGAAATGTCCGAGATTTCACATATACGGTCCTCTAAGAGCCAGGACATTAAATCACTTGTTGCACCTGAAGACAATGTATACACAAATTAAAAAGTTAATAATAAAGATATTACCATATCCGAGAGGAAAAAAAAAAATACAAAAAATGTCACCACAGACTGATCTTACCCGGAGGTAATCATAGGATAGGCGAAAACTATAACGGACAGCTTTCAAGACACCTAATATTATTTAGGGCTTCCTTTCAGCGTGTTTCTTCGTGAAGTCCTCAGCATGCTTCATGAATTTTTTCTTGTCTTTCTCGAATTCTTCAGCTAAATCAGTACGCAGAGGGTGTTCAGGTTCTGGTTCGTTGATCAACTTCACCAAAGCTTCAAGTACTTGATCAGTTTTTGTGGCGGGCTTCCAATGCTCTGGGTTAATGATAGACAAACACACTTGCCCGTTGGTGTCAACATTCGGGTGGTAGATTTTAGTCTTGAAAGTAATACTCGGTGGCTTGAAAGGATACTCTGCTGGAAAAGTGATTTCTACCCTGAAGGCTCCTTTATTAAATGGAGGACGCTCCGGAACTATCAAAGCACGCCATATCAGAATGTTTTCTTCGTCTACCTCCAGTTCACGAAAGGTTTTCCCAGGGCTTTTACGAATTTCTTGGAGTTCTTTCTGTAGCCTTTTTGAACCCGACATCTTGATTCCAAAAACAGTAAAACTCCGAAGAAATTATTCGAAACAAATAAGAACGAGCTCCCAAAACAACACTGAATCAAGCTAATTCGCCATTCTCCCGCGTAAGATAGAACGGCAGTTAGCTTCACGTGAATGACGCAGCAAACCGGATTCTTGCGTCCTTGACCTAGTTTTGTGCGGTAGCGGGTTTCGAATATTGGTGCGTTCGTAAACTGAACCCAGCCCAGATTTTTGTGGCACGTCATACTTAAGAAGGACAAATGGAAGCATTCATTCAAAGTGCCGTACATCATAACAATGATCTCCAGATTTTTTGTTTATCATCCCCTCACTCTTAAAATTTTTTTTTCTAATTCTGAACACACATTTATTACAGATTTTTCGTGCAGAATTTATTAACCGTGAATATTCAATATTTTAACCCTCTTTTCGCTAAAAAAAGATATTTTAATACAACTCTCAACGAAATAAGCAATCAAGCTTGTCTCAACATATTCTGCTTCAAAAAAAGCAACAAATGTAAACAATATATCACCCGAACGTTCCTTGTTTCTTCCTCGATAAATAATCATGGTTTCAAGAATTGCTAACGGGTTTTATTCGTTCCAAGCAATTGAACGGAGGTAAAATGATATGTCCCAATCACGGATTCGAATTCGAATTCCGGATATCCGGACTGCTCCAGGCGTGACTACATCGGAATGACCAAACGTTCGTTTGGAATTAGAATCAGCGAACATAAAAGGGATATAAAAGACGAAAAAATAAACCACTGCCCTATCGAGAGAAGTTAAGTTCAAGTCCGCAGATCCTATGTGGAGTGATGTAAAGAAATTAGCTTCATACTCCACACCCAAATCTACTGCCATTCGCAAAACCTTGGAAATCTTGCCCAGCAGCGAGGCTTGCAATGATAGCGTCTCTCTGGGGTTGCTACGTATTTGGAATTAATTCCTCAAATAATGCTGCGTTTATTATCATGGTACCGTGTGCCCAACCAACGTGACCTCGTTTCTTTGAATTATCACATTTGCGCCTATTCATTTATTGTCTAGTCCAGTCACCGCGTTCAAATTGTTGAAACGTTCTATTATCCAGTTTGCAGTTAGCTGTCTACCTTCCTTGGAAAATCCATCTGGTTGATGTGCGAAAGCTTGGAAAGTCTTATTTCTATTCCACGCCAAGAAATTCGGAGTGTTAGTATGGTTTTACTATTTGGTATTAATTAGCAATTAGTAACTGTAAGATTTAATACTAGAAACGGGGCATAAAATTTCTATACATTAATATTTTTTAATAATTTTCGTGCATATGTTCGAATTTTGTATTTTTATCTGCGACATAAACTGTTGTTATTTCTTCAGAAGTTGACCGCAAGTCCCTAAGGTCACAAGGCAACAGAAAAAACAAATAAACAAGAAATATGGCACCGAATTTCGATTGTAATGAGCACGTCTTTTCAATTCCTTCCGATCCGAATAAAATTTATCAAACTTATTAATATAACTTCCACTACCGGCTGAAAAGTACAGTATGATATGAAAATTAACAAACTGCGCATATAAAGTTTCACATAGAAGAAGAAAGGTGTCAGACACAATTTCAAATCAAACAGTTAGAAAAAGAAATACAGAGGGAAACATGGTACAACTGTACTCCCCCTGACAAAATATTTTTACGTAAAAATATTCTTCATAGCAAAAGTTATGCTGAGGAAAACGATTTTTTTTTATTTTGAGTTTAACGACCACCGTGAGCAACTCAATGGGGCTATAAGCAGATCAGATCATATGTAGGAGATTTAAATGCACACAATTGACGTGGATTAGGAACATCAAACAGAAGTCGTCGCTTTTTCCACGTTTATAAGTGAGTCACGGAAAAATGATCATCAGACGCCACCGGGAATCGAACCCAGGTCTTCCAGTTACGTGCCGGGCATGCTACTAAGTGGTTCGGCAGCTAGTCAAGAAGCAACCTGCCAAGTGGTTTGGCAGTTAGTCGTGTATGAGTCTGGAGAATTCGAGGCCGCTGTGGTGCAGTGGATGAATGTAACTGGAAGATCCTGGGGTCGATTCCCAGTGAGAATTTCTCCGTGACTCACTTATAAACGTGGAAAGAGCGATGACTTCTGTTTGATGTAGAAGATTTTAGGAAGGGAGTGTCTGAACCCAGGCCGTAAACAACCCTTAGAAATAGGAACCTAGGAGATTTGGACTAGAGTGCCTCATAGGAAGGTGACGCGGAAGCGAGGTAGAAAGGGGGAGAAAGTCGCCTGTATTTATTACCAGGAGAAATAGCAGTACCCGGGGTTCGACGTCTTAACGTGGCCATCCAACGCATGGCGGATATTTAATGGTTCGAGCGTTCGTACCCGCTGGGATCGAAACTTGAGGTTTCTCCGTGGCAGTCACGTACGTTGACCACTAGGCCATCCGTGGACCCAATAGGCTACAAGCAGTTTGCCGTCCCTAATTTAAGGCCACTGGTGCAGGGAAGGCAGAGAGCCAGGGCTTTAATACAAACACAACACTCATGCCTCACCGGGATTCGAACTCAAACCTATCTCAGTCAAATGATCAGAAGCCAGCACTTAGACCACTGCGCCACCGGGGCGGCGTAAAAATTTTCAAACACATCACCTGGAAGCAGAGATAGCGAGAAAAGGGTTTGGCTTTTACGCTCCTAGCGGTAAAGCTAGGGGCGTAAAAGTAAAAAAAGCTGGGGGGGGTTAAAAGTCAAAAACGCTAGGGTGGAGTAAAAAGCTAGGGACGTAAAAGTAAAAAAGCTATGGGCGTAAAAGTAAAAAAGCTAGGGGCGTAAAAGTAAAAAAAGCTAGGGGGTAAAAGTAAAAAAAGCTAGGGGCGTAAAAGTAAAAAAGCTAGGGGTGTAAAAGTACAAAAAGCTAGGGGGTAAAAGTTTCTAAGAAGATAATGTTCATCGTCTTTGTTGTAGCGAATATCATACGGTAAAAAAAGAAAAAGAGAGAAAGAAATTTCTCAATGGTGGTTTTGGAAGCGGAGATACAGCTGCAAACAACAGTAAAAAAACACCACCTGGCGACAGAACTGTGAACTACGAAAAACTCTTCAAGTACGTACCTCAAGTGTTCCACAAGGGAATTGGTATCCGGTGTGAAAAGATTTTTTAAATCGGAGATTTAGAAGCAGAGATATTGAGGAAAACAGATTAAAAATTCGCGCCCCTAGCTGGGAAATTGTGCGTTATTTTAGGAAGGAAATACGCGCAAAATATTTTCATAATTAGTGGCATACATTTTTTCAATCGGGTTTTTCATTCCGTAGATCAGTGGCGTATATTCGAGGCTAGCTAGGCTATCTGCGAAGCCCAGAAAATGCACAAATAAAACTGAGTTAAATTTACACAAATAAAAGTCAATTATCAACGATATTGAAATATGCCGATACTTTCGGTGCGAAACAAAACGAGTGCGGATTCGATTCTTTGATTCAGTCTGGCGAGCGAAAACCAACGGCATAACGCAAGCAGCTCTTCCAGAATCTTCGCAGTTCTGATGCGAAAACCTTCCGTGCATTCGCCTGCTAGCGTTTCCATGACAACATGAATCAGCTGGTAGAGGGGAATGGGCCATTGCTTTGGGAAACGGTTCGCTGCGAAAAACGAAGACAGACTATCTCAGGCACTCTCATACTCCCGCCCATAAGAGTGTTTTGCGAGAGTTGTTTCAGTTTCTGTCAAGTGTCAATGAATTAAAATCAGAGATATTATATCTTAAATTCGTGGCTTTGTTGGATTCGAACTGTTTTGATAAATATTGTGAAAACTTCCCTGAACATCTACTGTCAGAACTTAAAGAACTCTATGCTTCAAATTTGGACACACCTCGACTAAAAAATGAACTGAAGGTGTTTTATTCCCTTGATGAATACAAAAACAAATCAGTAAGAGACATTACGTGTTACATAAAGTTGAATAAATTGGACATAGTGTTTAGTGAGGTGTACAAATTAGCAGACCTCATATTAAACTTTCCATCAACAACTGCAACTGCCGAAAGAAGTTTTTCAGCATTAAAAAGAATCAAGATATATGTTAGAGCCACACAAGGACATGCACATTCGAAAAACTTGGCTGTTTTGTCAACAGAAAAAAAACATTCTTTTTAAATAAGAAAAAGTACTCGGAAGAAACATTTTATGAAAACGTAACACTCAAGTTCACACAAAAGGAAAAAGAATGGAGTTCATGTACAAATAAGTGTTCAAATCCTAATTCTCATAATTATTTGATATCATGTTAGCAATGGCATGTACCTGAAATTTAGAAAAAAAGTTACTTCTGTTACTTAACAATTAAAAATTAGACTTTGCAATTTAAAAAAAAATAGTACTGGGGGAGGGGGGACGGGTAAGATAGCTCCGTTCCCTCCTCCCCCAGTACTATTTTTAGTATTGGGGAGGGGAAGGGGCTATCTCCTCCCTTAAGATACGCCACTGCATTTTTGTGACCACCTCCTTTTTTTGACGTCAAGAAGGAAGACACGTGTCGTGAGCTGGCTTGGAGGTACAAAAAAGGTGCTGAAGGCTATCTGAAAACACATCATTAGTTGCTGTCATGGATAATCAGATTTGCAAAAATGGATTATTATCGTCCAAGGGTGGCAGTATTTCTGAAACAATGGAATTTGTGAACTGTTTGCGTGCTGCTGTGGTTAAAGTGTATCGTGATTAGAGAAATGGCACCATTGCGAATAAGCCGCGTGGAAATTGCGGAGTACCACGTGCCATTGATGTGAGAGGTGAACGTCGGCTTCGAAGGTGCGTGAGGGCCGATCGACATGCTACAGTGGAGTAACTCACTGGCCGAATGAACCAGGGGACTACCGGAAGTATGTCTAAAACGACAATTCAGCGAACCCTGCTGCATATGGGGCTCCGATGCAGACGGACGGTCACTGCACCTATGCAAACGAAAGCGCATCCGTAGGAAAGGCTTACATTTGCACGGCAATATCGGAATTGGACCTCCGCTGATTGACAAAGGATTGCCTTCTCCGATGAGTCATATTTTCTGCTTCATTGAACGGATCGACGTTGGTGTATAAGGCGAGAAACATCGGAGAACAAACACTCTTCGTCCATTGCTGGAAGAACACAAGCTGGTGGGGACAGGGTTATGGTCTGGAGAATGTTTTCGTGGCATTCTCTGGATACACTCACACCTGTAGACGGCACTATGGACTGAATTCATTATGAATCCATCCTTGCAGACCACGTACACCCATACATACTGATTGTCTTCCCTGGGGCGGATGGGATCTTCCAGCACGACAATGTGACGTGACACACAGCTGGGAATGTCCGAGAGTGATTGGAAGAGCACGATGAAGACTTCAAAGTACTTCCCTGGCCCCCTAATTCTCCAGACTTAAACCCATTTAAGCATCTGTGGGGCCACCTCGATCGTGTTGTTCACTCAATGGATCCTACACCACGCACCCTCCAGCAGCTCTCAGATGCCCTGCAGTCAGCACGACACCACATACCTGTGATCACCTTATTGAGTCACTCCCAGCCCGTCTAGCTGCTGTCCGCGCTGCACACGGCGGTTACTGTGGATATTAGCTGTTGGTCACAACAATGTGACTCGACCGTGTATTTCTTTTGCTCGATGGGGTTAAAACAATAATGATGAAACAATATCCTTCGTATGCCGAATTTAACTGAAAGTGTTTAATACTAGTTAGACGCAAATGTAATTTAATTGCTTTAATAGTAATGATAAAAAAGGACACTTAAGGTGGACGTCAAGTAATTTTGCTTCCTTTACTTCCAATGGAAAAACTTCTGTGCACATTTTCTTCACAATTAATGCGTTCCCACGAATGAAAATTTTAACATCGATTAAAAATAACTTCATATTATAACTTGTAATACTTAATATTTTCTAAAACATAGCCATAATTATATTAAAAATCAATAACTTTTCCTTTGGTGGTGTTGAAACCAGAAAAAAGATGGCGCGACCTGTACTTTGATGACGTCAATAGACAAACAAATATTGGATTGCATAATTATGGTTATGTTTTAGAAACTATTAAGTATTCCAAGTTATAAAATGAAGCTATTTTAATCGATGTTAAAATTTTCATCCTTGGGAAGGCATTAATTGTGAAGAAAATGTGTACAGAAATTTTTCCATTGGAAGTATAGGAAGCAAAATTACTTGACGTCCACCTTAAATACTGCATTTTATTATTTGAAAGAGTTTAAATATTAATCATAAGTAAACATAAATTAAGTGTCTTTTTTGACTGAAAGTTTTTATATGGTAATAAGAAACTAATATAATAACTAGTATAATGCACTCATAGGCTGGACATATAGCGAGAAGGACGGACCACCGATGAAAAACCGAAATTTTATACAGACTGAATTTCCAAGGGGCTGGAAAAGATCCAGAAGAAGACCACGTGGGAGATGGGTGGATGAAATTCGAAAGCATGCGGGAGTAGCCTGAAGGAGACTGGCACAAGATAGGTCGTTCGGAAAGTAACTTGGGGAGACCTTCATCCAGCAATGGATTAATAATGGTTGACGATGATGACAATAATCCGTATAACGCATTAACGGAAGATCTTAAATAATAATCGGACAACATTTTTGTTGCAATGTCACTTTCAGCTGAAGACTTTTCGTTCGTAATTATGAGAGACAAATATGTTTCTAATAGAATTTTAATGATAGAGATAAGAAAAACGCATTTTGGTTTGATTATTAGCAACAAATAAAAAAAACAGAAAAAGTAGGTAAATATTCATTGAAAATCTCCTGGCTTTTAGAAGGAGAAATGAGCTGCAGAAGAACAGAAAAATATTCATGAAAATTATAATATCGTGTGATAATGAATTATGTTTGTTGTTACTTTACTTTACCTTATTTACACAAACAGTGATGAGTTTTATGTCATCTGTGAAAGGAAAGTACTGAAACTTAATTTCCATTTTTAACTTGTTGATCATCGGAACTTCTTTCTGTCTTCCTTTTCTTTTTTTTTCTTTTTTTTTTTCTGAATAGTGTAACAGAAACCCAAACCTATTTCTAGATTAAACAAAGATTTCCTTCTTTTGAGGATTTAAACTTTGCGATAAATTAATAATAGCATTTTTATTAATTTTTAAAGACCTTAATGAAAGTAGAAAAAAATGGAAAACTATTTTTGCCGTAATTGTCAAGAATTTCGTTTTTCATTCGTCCTCTTGTCACGAGATGTCGCCCCAGTTCAATTCCGCTTCGCCAGCTCGTTGCACGAAGCCCCGAGTTTCTCAGCCAAGGCCAGTTCTCTCTGAGAGATCCGGAAAAGCAAGGGAAAAAAACTCAAGCAGACGGAAACGACGTAAAATTGGCCGCCTTCCTTTTGAACGATATTAAGATTACACAAAAAAGAAAAGAAAAGAAAAGAAACACAAATATATCCTTGGTTCGTTATTGCTAGCTACTCGGGAGAATTATTCTGTATTTGTACAGATGCTTGTATTAAGAGATTTTTTTCTGCCTTTTTGAACCAGCATGATGGGGAGGGATTGATTATTTTTTTTTAATCTTTAAAAATATAGCGGGAACAAAAAATTTATGCAGGTATCCATAAAATAGTTTCTTCAGCGAAGAAAAGGAAGAATAAAGTTTCGCCGGAGGAAAACATTTTTCTAGCAGAGGAAATGGTGGGGTGTGTAACAAAGATAATTCGTTGCTAACGAAATTCATTTCGTTAGCAACGGATTGTTAGCAAACGAAATGAATTCCGTTAGCAACGAATACGAAAGAAGCCGTAATTTTTCTATTTTTGTACAGGTATAGAATTTTTTCTATTTTTGTACAGGTATAGAATTTTTCTTATTTTTTTACAGGTATATTCTATTTTTGTACAGGTATCAAACGATTTTTTTCTTCCTTTGAGAATCGGAGTGGGTGGCGTGGGGAAGCTGCAGATTTCTTTAAAATCTTTAAAAAGACAACCAGTGCGAAAGGATTTCTGTGTGTATTTCCGTTTATAGTATACTACCACAAGCAACCAGTGCTGTCGGGATTTAACAAAAAGTACATGAATCAGCTTCTGGGCAAGCGCTTTCCGACCATTTTCCTTGGACTTTGGATTGATTTATCCAGTAAATTTTCGCTTTCTTGGGGGGCATTCTGGAATTCACGCTGTTTAGGGGGTCTCAGCTTCTCTTAATAATTTCACTTTTTTGGATTTTGGATTGACTTGTCCAATAGATTTTCGCTTTCTTCGGGGGCATTCTGGAATTCACGCTGTTTAGGGGTCTCAGCTTCTCTTAATAATTTCACTTTTTTGGATTTTGGATTGATTTGTAAAATAGATTTTCGCTTTCTTCGGGGGCATTCTGGAATTCACGCTGTTTAGGGAGTCTCAGCTTCTCTTAATAATTTCACTTTCTTGGATTTTGGATTGACTTGTAAAATAGATTTTCGCTTTCTTCGGGGTCATTCTGGAATTCACGCTGTTTAGGGGGTCTCAGCTTCTCTTAATAATTTCACTTTTTTGGATTTTGGATTGATTTGTCCAATAGATTTTCGCTTTCTTGGGGGGCATTCTGGAATACACACTGTTGAGAGTTTGACTTCCTTGGATTTTGGATTGATTTGCCCAATATATTTTTGCTTGGGGGGGGATTCTGCAATTCCCGCTGTTGAGGGAGTCTCAGCTCCTCTTAATAATTTCACTTTCTTGGATTTTGGATTGATTTGTCCAATAGATTTTCGCTTTCTTGGGAGGCATTCTGGAATTTACGCTGTTGAGGGGATCTCAGCTTCTCTTAATAATTTGACTTTTTTGGATTTTGGATTGATTTCTCGAATAGATTTTCGCTTTCTTAGGAGGCATTCTGGAATTCACGCTGTTAGGGAGTCTCAGCTTCTCTTAATAATGTCACTTTTTTGGAATTTGGGTTGATTTGTCCAATAGATTTTCGCTTTCTTGGGGGCATTCTGGAATACACGCTGTTTAAGGAGTCTCAGATTCTCTTAATAAATAATTTCACTGTTTTGGATTTTGGATTGATTTCTCCAATAGATTTTCGCTTTCTTGGTGGGCATTCTCGAATTCACGCTGTTGAGGGGGTCTCAGCTTCTCTTAATAATTTGACTTCCTTTGGATTTTGGATTGATTTGTCCAAGAAATTTTCGCTTTTTTGGTGGGCATTCTGCAAATCACGCTGTTGAGGGAGTCTCAGCTTCTCCTAATAATTTCACTTTCTTGGATTTTTGATTGATTTGTCCAATAGATTTTCGCTTTCTTGGGGGCATTCTGCAATACACGCTGTTGAGGGTTTGACTTCCTTGGATTTTGGATTGATTTGTCCAAAAGATTTTTGCTTTAAGGGGGGGGGGCGGCATTCTTCAATTCACGCTGTTGAGGGAGTCTCAGCTTCTCTTAATAATTTCACTTTCTTAGATTTTGGATTGATTTGTCCAATAGATTTTCGCTTTCTTGGGAGGTATTCTGGAATACACGCTGTTTAGGGGGTCTCAGCTTCTTTTACTTATTTCACTTTTTTGGAATTTGGATTGATTTGTCCAATAGATTTTCGCTTTCTTGGGAGGTATTCTGGAATACACGCTTTTGAGGGAGTCTCAGTTTCTCTTAATAATTTCACTTTCTTGGATTTTGGATTGATTTGTCCAATGTATTTTCGTTTTTTCGATTTATATTAAAATTACATAAAAGCGCAGAAGTTTAGCCTAGATCTCCGACTTCCACCTGTTCGGTCCAATGAAAGACATCCTCCGCGGACTACGATTTGATGACACAAACCAGGTGAAAGTGGATGTGAAGAAGTGGGTTCAACTATGGTGCAAATGCATCGTTTATGATGGAGACTACGTTGAATAGTACTTTCGTATACTCTACCAACATGTGCAATTTGAACGACCTCTGTCAGCAGAGGCGCCTTTAGACCTTTTGAGACTGTAGTCCCTAAAAGACTCGCCCCCCCTCCCCTCCACCCCTTTTATCGCCTCAGAAATGTTCATCCGTCAGATTAAAGAATAATCATAAAGTCAAGAATTTTTTTTACCTTTTTTAAAATGCCATTCTATCTTTCTATTACTAGAATGTTTTCTAAGAAACAGTGCTAATGTAATCGCTTTGTCTGTCGGTCCACAACGAACTTTTTTTGTTTTTAGAGGTATGTCAAAAATTATTTTTGCAGCTAATCAAAGGATATTAAGTTCGGTACTTTAAGTTTCCCATATACTTCATGAGTCGAAAATTAAAAAAATTAAGATTCTGTTGTGAAGAAACTATTCAACTGAACGGAAAGCTAAACATAAGCGCCGACTATACGGGGGCAAGATGAATTTTGCCCCTTCAATAATTTTACGAGGGGGGGGGGCTCACCCAAATTTTTTTGTTCCTGTTTAATTAAATTGTCGCTTTAGCCTCTTCAGTTGGACCAAGTTCCACCTTATGAGGCCAAAGCGATTTATTTCCAAAAAAATTGATAAATAACATAATAAATGAAAACATTTTCCCCATTCTCCGCATTGATGATTTGATAAGGAACTGGATTTCCAGCCCCGTATTGCGTTTGACATGTTCTCATGATGTGTGGTAAATATCTAAATCAATTATCAAAAATAAAATAAATAAAAATACAGAAACGTGTAATCTCTAGCGCCTTTATTTATCTATTTATTTTTTGCGTTTCTTGTCCTTTGTTTGAATAACCCTGCTAATTTCTCATATTTTTTTACTAAACTTTGGAAATAAAATCCCTGGATATTTTTTTATGAAATCACAAGCTGAATTTTCTTTTTTTAAAATAATAATATTCAGCAAAAGAATATTTCTGTATCCTTGTTCATTTACTGATGAACAATTACAATTGCATTTTAAAGTATACGTTGAATCTCGTACTTTATCTTTTTGCCCACTTTCTTTTATTTTCGTCCTGACAATGAAAGAGACGGTGGTATGTAAATTGCGAACTAGAGTGTGTAAATTGAGAACTAAAATCATACCGCCATTAAAACTCTATATGTAAATTGTGAACCAGGGCCCATGACCGCTATATGTAAATTCCTAACTGACTTCTCTGAACGTCTGCTGGAATTACCTAAACTAGCTCGTCTGTTTTTGATTGCTTTGCTTTAGAAATATCTTTTGTTGTTCGACAAGTTTTACGACTTTTCGTGACGCGCTCGATCTCTGAAAAAGGAAAAGATTTCTTAATCGCAGACGCCTACACTTACTGCAAAATAAAGATATTTTCGTGAATACAATGAATTAAGTACAAATGTATATATACTAAATATGGAACATCACAGAAAAATGTAACATGGCCCTTGCGCAAGAATGACAAACTAGTTTTGTTGTTTTCGTGAATAAAATTAATTACGTACAAATGTACATATACTAAATATGGAACATCACAGAAGAAAAATTAACATGGCCCCTGCGCAAGGATGACAAACTAGTTTTGTTGTTTTCCTGAATAAAATGAATTAAGTACAAATGTACATATACTAAATATGGAACATCACAGAAAATTAACATGGCCCCTGTGCAAGGATGACAAACTAGTTTTGTTGTTTTCCTGAATAAAATGAATTACGTACAAATGTACATATACTAAATATGGAACATCACACAGAAAATTAACATGGCCCCTGTGCAAGGATGACAAACTAGTTTTGTTGTTTTCGTGAATAAAATTAATTACGTACAAATGTACATATACTAAATATGGAACATCACAAAAGAAAAATTAACATGGCCCCTGCGCAAGGATGACAAACTAGTTTTGTTGTTTTCCTGAATAAAATGAATTAAGTACAAATGTACATATACTAAATATGGAACATCACACAGAAAATTAACATGGCCCCTGCGCAAGGATGACAAACTAGTTTTGTTGTTTTCCTGAATAAAATGAATTAAGTACAAATGTACATATACTAAATATGGAACATCACACAGAAAATTAACATGGCCCCTGCGCAAGGAT
This sequence comes from Macrothele yani, assembly GCA_039090855.1. Classification (NCBI taxonomy): domain Eukaryota; kingdom Metazoa; phylum Arthropoda; class Arachnida; order Araneae; family Macrothelidae; genus Macrothele; species Macrothele yani. Next base: position 4,304,327 of record CM077032.1, on the reverse strand, counting down.
GACAAACTAGTTTTGTTGTTTTCGTGAATACAATGAATTACGTACAAAAGTACATATACTTAATATGGAACATCACACAGAAAAATGTAACATGGCCCTTGCGCAAGAATGACAAACTAGTTTTGTTGTTTTCGTGAATAAAATTAATTACGTACAAATGTACATATACTAAATATGGAACATCACAAAAGAAAAATTAACATGGCCCCTGCGCAAGGATGACAAACTAGTTTTGTTGTTTTCCTGAATAAAATGAATTAAGTACAAATGTACATATACTAAATATGGAACATCACACAGAAAATTAACATGGCCCCTGCGCAAGGATGACAAACTAGTTTTGTTGTTTTCGTGAATACAATGAATTACGTACAAATGTACATATACTAAATATGGAACATCACACAGAAAATTAACATGGCCCCTGCGCGAGGATGACAAACTAGTTTTGTTGTTTTCGTGAATACAATGAATTACGTACAAAAGTACTTATACTAAATATGGAACATCACAGAAGAAAAATGTAACATGGCCCTTGCGCAAGAATGACAAACTAGTTTTGTTGTTTTCGTGAATAAAATTAATTACGTACAAATGTACATATACTAAATATGGAACATCACAGAAGAAAAATTAACATGGCCCCTGCGCAAGGATGACAAACTAGTTTTGTTGTTTTCCTGAATAAAATGAATTAAGTACAAATGTACATATACTAAATATGGAACATCACACAGAAAAATGTAACATGGCCCTTGCGCAAGAATGACAAACTGGTTTTGTTGTTTTCCTGAATAAAATGAATTAAGTACAAATGTACATATACTAAATATGGAACATCACACAGAAAATTAACATGGCCCCTGCGCAAGGATGACAAACTAGTTTTGTTGTTTTCGTGAATACAATGAATTACGTACAAATGTACATATACTAAATATGGAACATCACACAGAAAATTAACATGGCCCCTGCGCGAGGATGACAAACTAGTTTCGTTGTTTTCGTGAATACAATGAATTACGTACAAAAGTACATATACTTAATATGGAACATCACACAGAAAAATGTAACATGGCCCTTGCGCAAGAATGACAAACTAGTTTTGTTGTTTTCGTGAATAAAATTAATTACGTACAAATGTACATATACTAAATATGGAACATCACAAAAGAAAAATTAACATGGCCCCTGCGCAAGGATGACAAACTAGTTTTGTTGTTTTCCTGAATAAAATGAATTAAGTACAAATGTACATATACTAAATATGGAACATCACACAGAAAATTAACATGGCCCCTGCGCAAGGATGACAAACTAGTTTTGTTGTTTTCGTGAATACAATGAATTACGTACAAATGTACATATACTAAATATGGAACATCACACAGAAAATTAACATGGCCCCTGCGAGAGGATGACAAACTAGTTTTGTTGTTTTCGTGAATACAATGAATTACGTACAAAAGTACATATACTAAATATGGAACATCACAGAAGAAAAATGTAACATGGCCCTTGCGCAAGAATGACAAACTAGTTTTGTTGTTTTCCTGAATAAAATTAATTACGTACAAATGTACATATACTAAATATGGAACATCACAGAAGAAAAATTAACATGGCCCCTGCGCAAGGATGACAAACTAGTTTTGTTGTTTTCCTGAATAAAATGAATTAAGTACAAATGTACATATACTAAATATGGAACATCACACAGAAAAATGTAACATGGCCCTTGCGCAAGAATGACAAACTGGTTTTGTTGTTTTCCTGAATAAAATGAATTAAGTACAAATGTACATATACTAAATATGGAACATCACACAGAAAATTAACATGGCCCCTGCGCAAGGATGACAAACTAGTTTTGTTGTTTTCGTGAATACAATGAATTACGTACAAATGTACATATACTAAATATGGAACATCACACAGAAAATTAACATGGCCCCTGCGCGAGGATGACAAACTAGTTTCGTTGTTTTCGTGAATACAATGAATTACGTACAAAAGTACATATACTTAATATGGAACATCACACAGAAAAATGTAACATGGCCCTTGCGCAAGAATGACAAACTAGTTTTGTTGTTTTCGTGAATAAAATTAATTACGTACAAATGTACATATACTAAATATGGAACATCACAAAAGAAAAATTAACATGGCCCCTGCGCAAGGATGACAAACTAGTTTTGTTGTTTCCCTGAATAAAATGAATTAAGTACAAATGTACATATACTAAATATGGAACATCACACAGAAAATTAACATGGCCCCTGCGCAAGGATGACAAACTAGTTTTGTTGTTTTCGTGAATACAATGAATTACGTACAAATGTGCATATACTAAATATGGAACATCACACAGAAAATTAACATGGCCCCTGCGCGAGGATGACAAACTAGTTTTGTTGTTTTCGTGAATACAATGAATTACGTACAAAAGTACATATACTAAATATGGAACATCACACAGAAAAATGTAACATGGCCCTTGCGCAAGAATGACAAACTGGTTTTGTTGTTTTCCTGAATAAAATGAATTAAGTACAAATGTACATATACTAAATATGGAACATCACACAGAAAATTAACATGGCCCCTGCGCAAGGATGACAAACTAGTTTTGTTGTTTTCGTGAATACAATGAATTACGTACAAAAGTACATATACTAAATATGGAACATCACAGAAGAAAAATGTAACATGGCCCTTGCGCAAGAATGACAAACTAGTTTTGTTGTTTTCGTGAATAAAATTAATTACGTACAAATGTACATATACTAAATATGGAACATCACAGAAGAAAAATTAACATGGCCCCTGCGCAAGGATGACAAACTAGTTTTGTTGTTTTCCTGAATAAAATGAATTAAGTACAAATGTACATATACTAAATATGGAACATCACACAGAAAATTAACATGGCCCCTGCGCGAGGATGACAAACTAGTTTTGTTGTTTTCGTGAATAAAATGAATTAAGTACAAATGTACATATACTAAATATGGAACATCACACAGAAAATTAACATGGCCCCTGCGCAAGGATGACAAACTAGTTTTGTTGTTTTCGTGAATACAATGAATTACGTACAAATGTACATATACTAAATATGGAACATCACACAGAAAATTAACATGGCCCCTGCGCGAGGATGACAAACTAGTTTCGTTGTTTTCGTGAATACAATGAATTACGTACAAAAGTACATATACTTAATATGGAACATCACACAGAAAAATGTAACATGGCCCTTGCGCAAGAATGACAAACTAGTTTTGTTGTTTTCCTGAATAAAATTAATTACGTACAAATGTACATATACTAAATATGGAACATCACAGAAGAAAAATTAACATGGCCCCTGCGCAAGGATGACAAACTAGTTTTGTTGTTTTCCTGAATAAAATGAATTAAGTACAAATGTACATATACTAAATATGGAACATCACACAGAAAATTAACATGGCCCCTGCGCGAGGATGACAAACTAGTTTTGTTGTTTTCGTGAATACAATGAATTACGTACAAATATACATATAGTAAATATGGAACATCACAGAAGAAAAATTAACATGGCCCCTGCGCAAGGATGACAAACTAGTTTTGTTGTTTTCAAAAACACATTTCTTTAAATTGTTTTACATTGTTTTAATCCTTATTTTTTCATATTGGTTTATTTTCTGATATCAGCAGAATGGGCGCAGAAAAGTTGGTTCGTAATTTACACATCGGGTCTGGAAAAGTTGGTTCGCAATTTTTACCTAGGGGGCTTGGCTCTTAGTTCGCAATTTGCATATCGGGGTTGAGAGCGGTCCGATCTTAGTTCCCAATTTACACACTCCGGAAGAGACATGCCTCTCCCACGTCTGATCTCTTCACGCCTGCCCCCCCCCCCTCCCAATAAATCGGAAAAGTCGGCACCCTTGAGGCTAAATGATTTTAACTGTTCCTATCAAAACAACTACATCGATAAGAACTCGAATTTTTTTAGTATCAAAAACAGCAAAAAAAAACCAAAAAAAAAAAAAGCAGAGTATGTTACTCAGAGTATTTTACTAATATGAGAAAGCAAAATATCATTTGATAATACAAATAAAGTGGTCGCTTTAAGGATTGATTTGTTTCGGTCTGTGAAAACCAAAACAAAACTGGTAATCCAATTATACGTTTCCGGGGCCCCTCCCGCTCTGATGCTCTAGGCGCGCGCCTGGTTGAAAATCGGCCCCTGTCTGTCTGTCAGTTAATTAAAAATTATGCCCACTTTTTCATTACTTTCGGTACTATCCTCGTGTTTACGTCATGGAACTGTCCTACGCCAAAACACCGTTTATTTCTCTCGGAAACCCCAATATTAATTTTTAAATAATGCATTGTGTGTGAAGCGTGAAATGAATGTTTCATTCAAATCGATAGTAAACAACATACCCTTCTCTGATGGGATCAAGTTCAACTTTGGCTGCACCAAGAAGGTTCATTGTGTGTGAAGCGTGAAACAACGTTGTCTCAATTCTCTCAAAGTTTTAACACACAGGGTTAGGCATGAAAGAATCAAAGTACCGGGTATTTTTGATATTCTGAAATCCAAAATTTAACGTATAATCGTAAAAAGCGTGTAAATGAATTACGTATAACCGAATTGGAAAAGCGATAGGCACTACAGCAACATATCGAGACTAACGAGGTCCGATCAAAAAGTTCCGAGATTAGGCCGATATACAACAAAGTACTTACGTTATTTAAGTCTGGCTATGATCTCCCTCAAAGTAGTCTCCTTGGGCAGCGATACACCACTGCCAGCGTTTTTGCCACTGTTGGAACGCTCTCTGGAAGTCCTGTTCGCGAATCGTGTCAAGCACCGTCTGCGATTCGCGCTGGATCTCGTCCACGGTTTCAAAACGGCGACCCTTGAGCTTCAGCTTCATCTTCGGAAACAGAAAGAGTCGCAGGGGGCCAAATTCGGCGAGTAAGGTGGGTGAGGAAGGGTAGTCATGCTGTTGTAGCTGCAAAACTGGCGTGTTGCTAATGCCCTGTGAGCTGCTGCATTGTCGTGATGGAGCAGGAAATCGCCCCTGCGCCACATTTCAGGTCGTTTGTGGCGAATATCCTCCCTAAGATGCCGCACAACATCGCAGTAAAAAAGGGCGGTGACGGTTTGGCCCTGGGGGACGAATTCACGGTGTACAACCCCACGGATGTCGAAGAACACGATGAGCATGCTTTTGGTTGAGCTTCGGACCTGTCGGGCCTTCTTCGGTCGCGGAGATGCCGGGATCTTCCACTGCGACGACTGTTGTTTGGTCTCCGGGTTGTGACCGTAAACCCAAGTCTCGTCCCCAGTGATGTCCCGCGACAGGAATGTTGGTTCATTCACCACCTGCTGACGAAGATTTTGACAGAGTTCGACTCACAGCGCCTTCTGTTCGCGGTTCAAAATCTTTGACACAAACTTTGCAGCAATGCGGTGCATGTTCAAAACCGACGTCAGAATTCTTTGCACTGTTCGGTATGACACATTGACGATGGTAGCAATCTCTTGAAGGGTTCTCCGATGATCCTCATGCACCAGTTCCCTAATTTTGTCCCACTTTTCGGGGGTTTTGCTCGTGGACTGTCGCCCTGACCTCTCGTTGTCTTCCGATGCGTTCTGCCGCTCTTGAAGCGCGAGTGCCACTCAAAACACCTCGCACGACTCATTGCTTCATTGCCATAAGCCTGCCGCAGCATTTCATGCGTCTCCATTCCGGATTTGTCGAGTTTGACGCAGAATTCGATGTTCGCTCGCTGCTCTAGTTTGCAGCCCATACCGAAATCGCAGCTGTGTACTGCACGTGGTCACCAAATATCGTGTGGTGCAGCTCCCGACGTTTACAAAACGACTCCACTCGACACAATGACTCATGAAGGTCACTGCCTTCTACCGCTGCTCGCGCACCCGGGTACTATTATCTGTTAGCACGCTACGTCTCGGAACTTTTTGGCCGCACTACGTATAAAAGGCAATGCTTGCGACGACGTGGATTACTTTTTAACAAAAAACAAACAACTACGTACGCTGTTTAACAGAAGAAGACGATCATTTATAATCCGGTGTTCACACCGTGTTATCCGTAACAGTTCCTGTTTAATGTTTTGTTTACATCTTTTTTTTTCTTTTGAAGTTAGAGGGAGGGGTTTGCAATGGATGTGAAAGCACACAGTTGTAAGCTGTAAGATGACCATTAATAAGTCTCAAAGTCAAACACTCGAGAAAGTAGGTATCTATCTCCCTGAGCCAGTGTTTAGCCATGAACAACTTTATGTTGCATTGTGAAGAGTTTGACGGTTTGGTGATGTCACAGTTAAAGTAGTCCATGGGCCAGAGCAAGGAAAAATACTTTCAGATTCCGAAAAGATAGTACAAAGATATTTTCTAACGTCGTTGACTTCATGGGGTAGCACGCAAAAGGGAGTCCACGTTCCTTACCAAGGGAGGATTATCATCTGGCAAACGCTTCCGGGACACTATGGAAAAGCATATTAGGCGTCTGGATACACCTATCACCTCCATACCTGTATTAAAGTCCACATTGCACACAGCTTGGTTGGCCATACATCCCAACAGCTTCCAGCATCCTATTGAATCTTTGCCACATCGGATAGCTGCTGTACTGAGGGCTAAAAGAGGATCTGCGAAGTACTAAGTACAGTAGGTGGTCATAATTCAGGGATCATATATAAATAATATTATACGTGTGAGCCGTCCCGGTGGCGCAGTGGTCTAAGCGCTGGCTTATGACCATTCGTCGGTGAAGTGGTCCGGGTTCGAATACCGGTGAGTCATGGAAGTTGTGTTTGTCTTACGGCACCGGCTCTCAATGTGTTACTTGTCGAAAACTGGCTCTCTGTGTACATTGGTCATTTGGCATACTCTAAACCTTCAATTAAAAAAAAATTATAAGGATGAATCGAAATTTTTGCAATATTTGCATAAACGCATATGCCACGGCGGAATGTCACGTGTTTAAACGAGTTCAAGTCGAGCTCTCAGTCGAAAGGGGTTTAAAGTGGTAGTCGTTACTGTGAACAGTATTGCATGTCGTCGTTCTGTCTGTGGTTGGGACGCCTAAAAGATGAACAGCCACAACCAGCTAATTAGGGAAATTTTGCTTTACGAGTTTGAACTTGGCCATAACGCTGCTCAAGCAACACGAAATATTTGTCGTACGAAAGGGGAAGGTTCCGTGGACGACAGCACTGCAACCAGATGGTTCAAAAAATTCGCTCAGGTGACAGAAACCTCGACGATCAGCCAAGGTCAGGTTGGCCGCGAACCGTGGATTCGGAGGCCGTGCGCCAGGCCGAAGAGGCAAATCCCACAACCAGCACTCAGAGATTATTAGGAGAGCTGGGCATATCACAGACCACCGTGGTTCGTCACCTTCAGGACCTCGGCAAGGTCTACAGGAGCTGTCGCATTGCCCCTCACGAACTGACGCCAGCTGAAGCAAACCGCCGATTGGAAGTGTGCATGAAACTCCTAGAAAACCCACGCGATGTGCGTTTCATCAGGAGAATTGTTAGGTGCGATGAAAAGTGGGTCTATTTCCGTAATCCTAACCCACAGAGGCAGTGGTTGAGCCCGGAGCATCTTCCTGAACCTGTTGCCAAACGTGGTCGCTTCGAGCACAAGGCGATGCTCTGCGTCTGGTGGAATTTCGAGGGGATAATCCATTAGGAATTTGTTCCAGACGGTCGGACCATCAACGCCAACCTCTACTCTGAACAGCTGGATGGATGTGTGTCCTTTTTAAAGGAGAAGTACCCGGCACTGGAGAACAGAAAGCGCGCTCTCCTACAACAAGACAACGCTCGGCCTCATACTGATGCGAAAACGACCCAAGCAAAACTCCAGGAGCTTGAGGACATCGAATTGATGCCACACCCAGCATGTAGTCCGGATCTTGCCCCGTCGGATTATTACTTGTTCCGGTCCATGGCCCACTTCCTTCGGGGGTGGCACATCAACAAACAAGAGGAGGCGGCAGCTGGGGTGAAGGAGTTCTTCGCCTCGAAGGACAAGAACTGATACCACCGCGGAATCGAAGAACTGGCAGACAGATGGTGTGACGTGCCTGCCCAGTAGAACGCACACGACATAAAGGCAGATAGCAGCGATAGCTAACGTCTGCGTAGCTCAATTGATAGAGTGACTTATTCCGGGAATGAGGGGACCCGGGTTCGAGCAGCGGCGTGGTCTAAAAATGACGGAGAAATTCACTTCGTTATATTGGCGCCCGAACTTTCCGGATGACCCGGCCGTTCAAAATCTCGCAATAGTGTGATGTTCTTTCCACACCGCGAGTAAGGAAAAATAAGAGAATCCCTTCTTCAGCGCTTCGAAAAAAATGTGTGTGACGTTGCATTCCACACACCCCAGATTGACTGCGAGTTCTCAAGTGCACGTTGTACAGCGGATGGCTGCCTGCAACGATTCATGGTCACGGCTGGCCCATGTCCCAGGCCCTCTTTCGGGGGGAGGGGTGACGTGCCTGCCCAGCATGACGCACACGACATAAAGGCAGATAGCAGCGATAACGAACGTCCGCGTAGCTCAATTGGTAGAGTGACTTATTCCAGAATTAGGGGACCGGGTTCGTGCCCCGGCGTGGACCAAAAATGACAGAGAAATTTACTTCGTTATAATGGCTAAAGACGGTGCAACACGATGGCCTATACTTTGAATGCTAGTCAGCTTTCTGTCGTAAAAGTACGTTTGCAGACATAAAGTGATGCAAATATTGCAAAACTTTGGACTCACCCTAATACATTATTTAATTTTATAACGGAGGCTCCACTGCATATGAGAATAATTAGAAACGCTCTAAATATGGCGGAGATATTTTTTATGCTTCCCAATATTTTGGAAGACACTTTCTATGGTGTTTTTTTATTTATTTTTTTGCATCTTCAATAATCCCCCCCCCCCCCCAAAGAAATCCCTTGTGCGCCACTGGTATAGATTGTACATGTAAAACAGACGATGGTGATATCATCACGATTATATCGATAACTTTTCATCGGGAGGAGACTGGTTTTCTGAGCAGCTGTCTTACTATCACAGTTTTGATTTGCTTCCAAACCGGAATCTCAAATAGGAAACGTGGTCAGGCGAAAGTTAGAACAACAGAAATGCGTGTGTGGGTGTGTAGGTGTGAGTACACACACACACACATACATGCACACGAGTGCACTGAACGTAGAGAGCATTTGCTTGGGTGGTAGCCCCTTTCGCAGTTGCAAGAATCCTCTGTAGGCGCGAGTTCTCCCCAACAATGATGTAACAATCGAATGCGCTGAAATCTTCCTGGAGACAAACATAGCCATCGATCAGTGGAAGAGTCCACTTTCCAGAGAGGCAGTCTTGGGGATGCTGGGTTCTTTCACCAACTTCAAGCACAACGAGTTCTGTCGTTATGATCTCCGTCTGCTTCAGACGCATGTTAGCAACGCCAAGTGTTGTTCAGCAGCCGATTTGACATGGGCGTACTGATAGCCCCGGCAACTCTCGCAGTGCGGGGGGGGGGGGGCTCATGGCTAAGAGGGCCTGTAGCCTCAGCAGAAGGATTTTTCAAAAAATTTTGCGGAAACTTTATGTGAAACAGGTTAAAGAAATTACCAGGAATTTTTGTTTGACGGAGGATTTGAAAAAGTATTTGAATGAAGTATTTCAAGAAAGTATTTTCGCTTTAGTTCATTTAAACTAGGTGGCGAGAAAGCAGCTGTTCCAGATGATTTTAGGCCCCTTTTCACAGCCATAGTTCCTACACATGTACAATAACAAGAAAATGCAAATGAAATATCAGTTGAATAAATGAAATTTTTATACGAGGTCCGATCAAAAAGTTCCGAGACTAGGTCGATATACAACAAAATACTTACGTTACTTAAATCTGGCTATGATCTCCTTCAAAGTAGTCTCCTTGGGCAGCGATACATCGCTGCCAGCGTTTTTGCCACTGTTGGAACGCTCTCTGGAAGTCGTGTTCGCGAATCGTGTCAAGCACCGTCTGCGATTCGCGCTGGATCTCGTCCACGGTTTCAAAACGGCGACCCTTGAGCTTCAGCTTCATCTTCGGTAACAGAAAGAAGTCACAGGGGGCCAAATCCGGCGAGCAAGGCGGGTGGGTAAGGGTGGGCATGCTGTTACGGCTGTAAAACTGGCGTGTTGCTAACGCTCTGTGAGCTGCTGCATTGTCGTGATGGAGCAGGAAATCGCCCCTGCGCCACATTTCAGGTCGCTTGCGGCGAATGTCTTCCCTAAGATGCCGCACAACATCGCAGTAAAAAAGGGAGGTGACGGTTTGGCCCTGGGGGACGAATTCACGGTGCACAACCCCACGGATGTCGAAGAACACGATGAGCATGCTTTTGGTTGCGCTCCGGAACTGTCGGGCCTTCTTCGGTCGCGTAGATGCCGGGCTCTTCCACTGCGACGACTGTTGTTTGGTCTCCAGGTCGTAACCGTAGACCCAAGTCTCGTTCCCAGTGATGTCCCGTACAGGAACGTTGGTTCATTCACCACCTGCTGCCGAAGATCTTGACAGAGTTCGACATGAAGCGCCTTCTGTTCGGGTTTTAGAATCTTTGGCACAAACTTTGCAGTGCATGTTCAAAACCGACGTCAGAATTTCTTGCACTGTTCCGTATGACACATTGACGATGGTAGCAATGTCTTGAATGGTTCTCCGACGATTCCCATGCACCAGTTCCCTAATTTTGTCCCAATTTTCGGGGGTTTTACTCGTGGACCATCGCCCTGAATTCTGGTCGTCTTCCAGTGCCGTTCTGCTGCTCTTGAAGCGCGAGTGCCACTCAAAACACCTCGCACGACTCATTGCTTCATTGTCATAAGCCTTCCGCAACATTTCATGCGTCTCCGTTCCCGATTTGCCAAGTTTGACGCAGAATTTGATGTTAGCTCGCTGCTCTAGTTTGCAGTCCATACCGAAATCGCAGCTGTGTTCTGGACGTGGTCACCAAATATCGTGTAGCACAGCTCCCGATGTTCACAGAACGACGACAGTCGGCACAATGACTCATGAAGGTCACTGCCCTCGACCGAAAAATTACGAAAGACCAAACGTGCATTCTTCAGCAGAGTGCATGTGACCTGGAATTTTCCTGGAAGCTTGTTCGATAAAAGTCGCTTCGTAACGAATAATCTTGAGATATAATTCAAGTTTAAAAGTTCTAGTGTGGACTTTGGACTAGGATTACTTTGCAGTATATTTTTTGCGTAAATTCTAATGAAGGCAGTAATAAAATTATTTAAATGCACAGTCGAGTCACATTAATGCGACCACCTTCTACTTTTGTGTCAGCAGTGCGTAACAGATGAAAGAAGGCGCGTGTCATGAGCTGGCTTGGAAGGCATATAAGGTGGGCTGTAGGCATTCTGAAAACATATCACTCGTTGTTGTCATGGATAAAAGGGGCGATTTATCAGCTTTGCAAAACGGGATGATAATCGACTTTCGGGCCAAGGGTGGCCATATTTCTGAAACAGCGCAGTTTGGGAACTGTTCCTGCTGCAGTGTATCGTTAATTGGAGAAATGAAACCGTTTCAAATAAGCGACGTCGAAACTGCGGAGCACCACCTGCACGTGTCATTGATGTGAGAGGTGAACGTCGGCTTCGAAGGTGCGTGAGGGCCGATCGACGCGCTACAGTGGAGCAACTCACTTGCCGAATGAACCAGGGGGCCACCGGAAGTGTGTCTAAAACGACAGTTCAGCGAACCCTGCTGCGTATGGAGCTTACATTTACACGGCAGTATCGGAATTGGACCTCCGCTGATTGGCAAATGATTGCCTTTTCCGATGAGTCACGTTTTCTGCTTCATCGAACGGATGGACGTTGGCGTATAAGGCGAGAAACATCAGAGAACAAGCAATCTTCAACCACTGCTGGAAGAACGCAAGCTGGTGTGGGCAGCGTTATGGTCTGTGGAATATTTTCGTGGCATCCTCTGGGTTCACTCATACCTGCTGAAGGAAATGGAGCGAATTCGTTATGAATCCATCCTTGCAGACCACGTACACCCATACATACTGATTGTCTTCCCTGGGGCGGATGGGATCTTCCACATGACAATGCGACGTGTCACACAGCTAGAAATGTCCGAGAGTGGTTGGAAGAGCACGATGAAGACTTCAAAGTACTTCCCTGGCCCCGTGATTCCCCAGACTTAAACCCAACTGAGCATCTGTGGGAACACCTCGATCGTGTTGTTCGCTCTATGGATCCTCCACCAGCAGCTGTCAGATTCACTGAAGTCAGCATGGCTCCACATACCTGTGAACACCTTGCAGCACCTTATTGAGTCACTCCCAACCCGTCTAGCTGTTGTCCGCGCTGCACACGGTGGTTACTCTGGATATTAGCCTACTGGTCACAATAACGTGACTTGACCGTGTATGAAAAATAATATAAAAATTATAATAAAAATTTAGCGAAAATCTGAAATTCTCGGATATTTGATATTCGCGAAATTACAGAAAGCCCTTAAGATTCACTTAAAAGCAAATCGCGGAAATTCACGCCGTGAAACAGCCACAATCACAATTCTTTTTCAGTTAATTTGGAAAAGTGCATTACTGTTTAGCTGTGTGCAGATTTTCTTCACGATATTCTGTCGCATCACGAAATTAAGAGTTTTGCGCTTCTTTAATCGGTCGTAAATCATCTAAATATAACCATCTCTGCTCTGTATAAATTTGCAGCACTATGACGTTATAAATTTGAGCCGCGAGTGAGGTTTTGCGTAAAAATTGGGCGTTGGCGTATTTTCCTTTCCCGGTACATCTCTTTCTTCGTGTACAGGTTTCACTTTTTGTATCGGAGAACGCAACAAGCGCCTTTGTACGTCACTCGCGTTTCTACGTAGCATCCAGTTGCCGTGACCGAAAACTTCGATCGGAAACGTCACAGAACTACCAATCGATCACCTGACCTCCGGGTCGAGCGTTGCCATGGGAACAGCTGAGACTTCAGATGTACGCTCCTCTGACGTTAGCGGAGAGGTTCCCGGTACGTGACGTCACAATATACGGATCCTTACATTTATCCTTAACATGAATTGTGCGTCTGTGTGTGTGTGTGTGTGAAACCTCTGCGGTAAAAAATACAGCTTCGAATTTCTCTTCGTCATTAGAATCCAGTTGTTTGCGAATATGTCATGACGTGTAATGGCGTCCGTTAGAATAAAAGCAACCACTGCAGTTGCGTGAACGTCAAATATGCGCAGAATTCAAGATTAGAATAGTACGGGTGGAGATCTTTTATACAAAAAAAGAGCTTTTACTAAACTTAGAAGAGTACTGGTTACGTTGCAGTGCTGTCTGAAAAAAATTGATCGCAAATGTTTATCCAGGAATCTCATATTCGACGGCGTGTTCAAAAATTTTTGAGGAAGCATTAAAACAAATTCTTTGTAGTGAATTATTCGGTGTCGGTAAATTGCGGTGAGAGCCATGGGTGGTCTCCGACCCCGTAGGTACACTGTAAGAAAATTTCCGAAATTCACGAGGCACTTTCCGTTATTTCTTACGTGAATTAACGAAACACATAACCTTTTCCGTTAAATGACGGAAAGAAACCTGAATTTCACGGATTTTTCGTACCACGGGTAAATTCTGAATTTTCAGAAACCTTTCCGCAGTTTTTTCTTATACCGTCGGTATATTACCGCTTTAGAGGTCTGCTAACGGAAAATTCTGAATTTTCAGAAACCTTTCCGCAGTTTCTTTCTTATATCGTCGGTAAATTACCGCTTTAGAGGTTTGTTAACGGAAAATTCTGAATTTTCAGAAACCTTTCCGCAGTTTCTGTCTTATATCGTCGGTAAATTACCGCTTTAGAGGTTTGTTAACGGAAAATTCTGAATTTTCAGAAACCTTTCCGCAGTTTCTTTCTTATATCGTCGGTAAATTACCGCTTTAGAGGTTTGTTAACGGAAAATTCTGAATTTTCAGAAACCTTTCCGCAGTTTCTTTCTTATATCGTCGGTAAATTACCGCTTTAGAGGTTTGTTAACGGAAAATTCTGAATTTTCAGAAACCTTTCCGCAGTTTCTGTCTTATATCGTCGGTAAATTACCGCTTTAGAGGTTTGTTAACGGAAAATTCTGAATTTTCAGAAACCTTTCCGCAGTTTCTTTCTTATATCGTCGGTAAATTACCGCTTTAGAGGTTTGTTAACGGAAAATTCTGAATTTTCAGAAACCTTTCCGCAGTTTCTTTCTTATATCGTCGGTAAATTACCGCTTTAGAGGTTTGTTAACGGAAAATTCTGAATTTTCAGAAACCTTTCCGCAGTTTCTGTCTTATATCGTCGGTAAATTACCGCTTTAGAGGTTTGTTAACGGAAAATTCTGAATTTTCAGAAACCTTTCCGCAGTTTCTTTCTTATATCGTCGGTAAATTACCGCTTTAGAGGTTTGTTAACGGAAAATTCTGAATTTTCAGAAACCTTTCCGCAGTTTCTGTCTTATATCGTCGGTAAATTACCACTTTAGAGGTTTGTTAACGGAAAATTCTGAATTTTCAGAAACCTTTCCGCAGTTTCTTTCTTATATCGTCGGTAAATTACCGCTTTAGAGGTTTGTTAACGGAAAATTCTGAATTTTCAGAAACCTTTCCGCAGTTTCTTTCTTATATCGTCGGTAAATTACCGCTTTAGAGGTGTGTTAACGGAAAATTCTGAATTTTCAGAAACCTTTCCGCAGTTTCTTTCTAATATCGTCGGTAAATTACCGCTTTAGAGGTGTGTTAACGGAAAATTCTGAATTTTCAGAAACCTTTCCGCAGTTTCTTTCTTTTTATCGTCGGTAAATTACCGCTTTAGAGGTGTGTTAACGGAAAATTCTGAATTTTCAGAAACCTTTCCGCAGTTTCTTTCTTATATCGTCGGTAAATTACCGCTTTAGAGGTTTGTTAACGGAAAATTCTGAATTTTCAGAAACCTTTCCGCAGTTTCTTTCTTATGTCGTCGGTAAATTACCGCTTTAGAGGTTTGTTAACGGAAAATTCTGAATTTTCAGAAACCTTTCCGCAGTTTCTTTCTTTTATCGTCGGTAAATTACCACTTTAGAGGTTTGTTAACGGAAAATTCTGAATTTTCAGAAACCTTTCCGCAGTTTCTTTCTTATATCGTCGGTAAATTACCGCTTTACAGGTGTGTTAACGGAAAATTCTGAATTTTCAGAAACCTTTCCGCAGTTTCTTTCTTATATCGTCGGTAAATTACCGCTTTAGAGGTGTGTTAACGGAAAATTCTGAATTTTCAGAAACCAGATCAGATCATATATAGAGGATTTTAGGAAGGGAGTGTCTGACCCCAGGTCTTAAACAACCCTTAGAAATAGGAAGCTAGGAGATTTGGGCTAGAGTGCCCGATAGGAAAGTGACACGGAAGCGAGGTAGAAAGGGGGAGGAAGACGCCCTTGTTTATTACCGGGGGCCAGTACCCGGGTACCGACGGCTTAACGTGCCCATCCGACGCACGGAGGATATTTAGTTGATCGAGCGTTCGTACCTGCCTGGAATCGAACCTGAGGTTCTTTCCGTGGCAGTCACGAACGTTGCCCACTAGGCCACCCGCGGCCCTAATTTTCAGAAACATTTCCACAGTTTCGTTCTTATATCGTCTGTAAATTACCGCTTTAGAGGTGTATTAACGGAAAATTCTGAATTTTCAGAAACCTTTCCGCAGTTTCTTTCTTATATCGTCGGTAAATTACCGCTTTAGAGGTTTGTTAACGGAAAATTCTGAATTTTCAGAAACCTTTCCGCAGTTTCTTTCTTATATCGTCGGTAAATTACCGCTTTAGAGGTTTTAACGGAAAATTCTGAATTTTCAGAAACCTTTCCGCAGTTTCTTTCTTATATCGTCGGTAAATTACCGCTTTAGAGGTGTGTTAACGGAAAATTCTGAATTTTCAGAAACCTTTCCGCAGTTTCTTTCTTATATCGTCGGTAAATTACCGCTTTAGAGGTGTGTTAACGGAAAATTCTGAATTTTCAGAAACCAGATCAGATCATATATAGAGGATTTTAGGAAGGGAGTGTCTGACCCCAGGTCTTAAACAAACCTTAGAAATAGGAAGCTAGGAGATTTGGGCTAGAGTACCCGATAGGAAAGTGACACGGAAGCGAGGTAGAAAGGGGGAGGAAGACGCCCTTGTTTATTACCGGGGGCCAGTACCCGGGTTCCGACGGCTTAACGTGCCCATCCGACGCACGGCGGATATTTAGTGGATCGAGCGTTCGTACCTGCCTGGAATCGAACCTGAGGTTCTTTCCGTGGCAGTCACGAACGTTGCCCACTAGGCCACCCGCGGCCCTAATTTTCAGAAACATTTCCACAGTTTCGTTCTTATATCGTCGGTAAATTACCGCTTTAGAGGTGTATTAACGGAAAATTCTGAATTTTCAGAAACCTTTCCGCAGTTTCTTTCGTACATTAACGGAAAAACTCCGTTCTCACTTTTTCCGTATCCGTATCACGAGAAATTACCGGTAATAGGAGCGATTGGTGAGAATACTTGAGGTTTGATTGACTTTTAAATTTCAATCGTCTGTCGAATTTTGAAGTACTTTATCGATATCGGATATTGTGGATAGCATATCGCCTGAATTTTGTTTATTGTGGCACAGAATATTTTTTCTCATCTCCCATATTTTATGCACCAGCTATTTATTACACTAGTATATTGTGTTACTGTAAGAAACCGGGTACGCAACTTTATTGATTACACGATGTCTATGTATCAGTCTGTGGACAACTTAAGACAAAAGCTATTATAGCTATCAAGAGTAAATTTTATATTTAGGAGTTTTTTTGTTTTGTGTGTGTGTTAAATCTTATATATAAAACACAAAACATCTGTTTGTCTGAAGAAGAAAAAACTCTCGAACACCGAATTGTGTCATCGTGAAATTTGCATAACTTATTTATACTGAAATTTCTAGGTCAACGCAACTATTTTAAGATCTCTACGTTGTTCCGTTCGCGACTTATGAATTAATTAATAAGCTAATCAATAAAGTCAGCGTCGTTTGCTACGTCATCGTTATCTGAAAGCACGTGACTGCATTCATCGCCGCGGCACATCCACAGGTGTTTCTATTCTTTAAGAACTGTGCATAACAAAATGCAAAAACAAACTTAGCGAAATCTTAACGAAACGGGCTGAAATTTGTATCAACACCATGAATTGGTAATAAGAGGAATCCTCGAAATTTCACCGGTATCCGGTCACAACTTTTTAAAATAGGCATGAAAATTTTAATTCATCGGTAAACAGAAATATATACGCAGAAACAGTTAATAAAATTTTGATGACAAATTTAAAAAGTTATTGACCGATTCAGGCAAAATTTGGAGGTCATGTTCCTATTAACGATTTATGGTGTTCATTAAAATCGCAGCCAGTTTCATAAAATATTCGCAAAGATGCGTTTTTAACTTTTTTATCCCAGAGATTCGCCCCTCAAAGACGCCGGAAACTGAAAGCACGTGATGCATTTGATCGTGGATAACAGATTGTTAACGAATTTTGTTCAGTCAGTGTTCTAATGCTGTGTCTCCTGGACGCGTGTTAAATAATTCGTAACGCTTTTCGTCCGTTCGATTCTACAGATTCCATACATTCTGTACATTTCGTTGCTTCAATTCTCGACAAATATTTGTGACAGCAATGTCCAAAAGGAAGAGACCAATTTTTAATGAAACACGAATCAACACAAAACGCCAAAAGATATCACGAACCAAGCAATCGGAAGAGGAAAGATCACAAGCACGTGAAGCGGACAAAACTCAACAAGGTGTTCAACGAAGTAACGAATCTGGTAAAGATACAGAGGCGCGACTTGCTGAACAACGGTTTCGAACTGCTACAAGACGAAGCAATGAGACTGCTGAAGAGACGAACGAGCCCCGAACGTCCGATCGCCAACGAGCTTCCAATTTTTCGGCTCACCAGAACCGAATATTTCCTGAAACTGTTGAATAATCACACTATGAATAAATAATTTGTAATGACCGAATTTGTGAAATCAGCTTTTTTCTTTCTTGCAAGCATCAATTTTTTTCCCCGATTTTTTTTTTTTTTTTTTTTTTTTTTGGTTGGAGGTTTAACGACCAACGTGAGCAACTCAATGGGCTATAAGCAGTCGCCCGTCCCTAATTTAGGGTCCCTGGTTCTAGGGAAGGGAGAGAGCCAGTGCCGTAAGACAAACACAACATGCATGCCTAACCGGGATTCGAACCCGGACCCCTTACGGACGAACGATCAGAGGCCAGCGCCTTAGACCACTGCGCCACCGGGGCGGCCCCGATTTTTTCAATGACATATAATGGAATATGAAGTTAATAAGCCTAAATCCCGGGCAAACAGGGGCAGTAAAGCTATAATACTATAAAACAATACATTTTACTTTTTTTACGCTTTCCAACAGTAGGTTGAAGAAGCGTATATTTTAGGGACGGGCAACTGCTTATAGCCCATTGAGTTGCTCACGGTGGTCGTTAAACCTCAAATCAAAAAAAAAAAAAAAAAAAAACCTTAACGATGCACAGACTTTCGATGCTCTGGGAGCTCCGGTGAACAACGCACATTCTACGAGGTCATCCCACAAGTTAAAAACTAGCCGATTTCTTTCTGTCAGAGTCAAGCAGAACGAACTGCTCCGTGACCTCACAAGGTCACGGAGTAGTCTTTCCCTCGCTGCGGGTTTCCGTCGCACACGGATGTTTTTGAAACGTAATATAGCACCGATCTTTCTCTTATGCGTTCTGGCTATGTAAGAAACGCCTGTCCCAAACATCTGCAAAAAATAATTAAACTGTTAATGCATTTCAACTTATTTGCGGTTTCAAAAAATTCCTTTATTGCAATTTTACGGAGATGCCATTACAGAATTTTTACCGGTTCGCGAACCACGAATGGGAACTGCTGCCTTTAAGAATGCATTATCGATAATGAGGGAAACTATTTTATAACTATTCTCAAATATCATGATCATATTATTACGGTGGATTGAAAGTTTTCGTTTACTTCTCGAAGGGTCTAATATTTCGCATTTTAAGTTTCCCTAGCTATTGAAATCGCGCCATTTAAGATCAAGAATTTCTCGAACACGAGAGAATCCTCGAGTTAGAGATCAGTGTTTTTGAAAGACGTTATCTCCCAGCAACATCTTCAAGCTTTCGCCGCCTCTCACGAAATTTTTCGAGCGGAGGTTTGGCGAGACTGATCGATACAGCATGAGGTTTTCTAATGACTAAATTAAAGACTCCCATGCGGAATCACAGACATAAATGTGAAGCAACCACAACGAGAGCATCTCGCTTTATGAAGGGTTGATGCTGAGCCCGGAATATTGACCAGTTCCCTCGCTAATGACGACAGGGTATGTCGTCTTGGCAATGACCTCGATACGTGCACGCTCGTGACGCCGCCATGACGTCAGAACTTTGATCACCTGGTCGATCGATAGGGTGACGTCACGTCAGGTAAGGAAGGTAGATATGACGTCACCTTTTTCGATGACGGAAGAACTGTGTTCGCTATGGGGTTAAGATTCCATTTTCGTCTTCAGATCGTTATTCAGAGCACAAAAGAAGACATCTAGGCTCTCAAGAGCTATAAATTTAGATACTTCTGATTTCGCAATGTTACCAGCGCTTCCTTCCAAAGAAAAATTCATGTTCGTCTTTGAACAACATGTGCGAGAAACGGGATGCACATTTGTATACTGTATATGGGAGATATGTGTGTACATTTACACTTAGATACTTTTGCATTAGGAACACCTAACTAATAAGGCGTTCGTCCACCTTTCTGTGCAATCACGGCTTGCAGATGCCTAGGAACAGATTTTACAAGATGTCGAACAGACCCAACTATACAATGAGATAGCTCTGCATTAGGAACACCGAACTAATAATGGGTAGGTCCACCTTTCTGTGTAATCAGGGCTCGCAGACGCCTATTAACAGATTCTACAAGGTTTCGAACAGACCCAAATATACACTGAGTTAGTTTCGCATTAGGAACGCCTGCCTAATAACGGGTTGGTCCACCTCTCTGTGCAATCACGGCTCGCTGACGACTAGGAACAGGATCTACTAGGTGTCGAACATCATCCATGCGTAACTTGACCCATGCCTGCTGCAGCAACTCCCGCAGTTCACTCTCATTCCGTGGAGAAGGATCAGCAGTTCTCGTATCCCATTCTACATGTCCCACAAATGTTCAACTGCGTTACAGTCAGGGGAGTTTAGGAGCCAAGGCAATGTTGCGAATTCGTTGTCGCGTTCATTTAATCACTCAGTAGTTACACGAGCCTGATGGCACGATGTGTTGTCCTGTTGAAGGATGGCACTGTGGTCCGGATTAACCTCTTGCAGATATAGACGGAGATGCTCGGCTAACATGTCCCTGAAGTGTCCACCATTCAGTGTCTGTGGGTTGATAACCGACGGACCTTGGACTTGCCAGGAAAAACTTCCCATACCAGAACACCACCTCAACCGGCCTTCTGAACGCCAACTGTGCAAACAGCAGATACGACTTCATACTCTTTACACCATATGCAAACCCAGACATCAGTATGGTGCAGCAGGAAATGGGACTCATCACTCCAGAGGGCCTTCTTCCATCTGTCGGGGGTCAATTGCAGACATTCCTTGGCACATGCGAGTCGTTGTTTGCGATGACTGGGCGTCATCATGGGTATAATCTTTGTTCTCCGGCTGTTGAACCCCAGGCGAAGCAAGGTACAGGCAACGGTGCATTTGCAAATAGGTCGAACTGCACCGCTGTTGTACTAGAGGTTGAGCTGCATGATTGTTTCTCTTCGTTGCTGAGATACCAGTCATGACACACGACGCTCACCTCTTGGATCAACCGCGTGTGGCTGACCAATGTGATCCCTTCTGCTGGATGTCTGGGCATGGTTAATCCAGTCCTGGTATACAATTGGTACAGTAGTACACGAGCAGCCAACAAGTGCGGCTATTTCTGAAATACTGGAACCTGCCCTCCGGACCCTAATTATGTGACCGCGGTCAAATTGGCTGAAGTTGCACTTTTCCCCATTACTAACAAGCGTTTACTGATTAGGTATAGAGGATAGGTGTGCACAATTTATCGTAGCCGCACGTGATGCTGATATCACGTGATGCTTTGTTATAGCTCCGAATATGTAAACCGTAGATTTTCCTAATGCAAAGCTAACTCAGTGTATAATATGTATTAGTACGCTTAAGTACTACTTTTGACAAGATCCTGCATTCGTTATGTGCTCCTTCAAATTGCATTGCCCGATGCCGCAGTGGTCTAAGAGCCTGGCTATATTGCCTTTCTGACGAATAGGTCCTGGTTCGAGTCCAAAAACGGCATGGGTGGTGTGTTTATCTAAGGCACTGGTTCTCTCCCTTCCATGCAGCCGGTGGCCCTAAATTAGAAATTTAGACATTTATGTAGAGGATTTTAGGGAGTATCAGACACCAGGTCTTAAACAACCCTTAGAAATCGGAAGCTAGGAGATTTGGGCTACAGTGCCCGATAGGAAAGTGACACGGAAGCGTGGTAGAGCCGGCCCCGGTGGCGCAGTGGTCTAAGCGATGGCCTCTGATCATTCGTCCGAACGGGGTCCGGGTTCGAATCCCGGTGAGGCATGGATGTTGTGTTTGTCTTACGGCACTGGCTCTTTCCCTTCCCTGGAACCAGTGACCCTAAATTAGGGACGGGCGACTGCTTATAGCCCATTCAGTTGCTCACGGTGGTCGTTAAACCTCCAATCAAAAAAAAAAAAAAAAAAGCGTTTTAGAAAGGGGGAGAAAGACGCCCTTATTTATTACCGGGAGGGCAGTACCCGGGGACCGACGGCTTAACGTGCCCATCCGACACCCGGAGGATATTTAGTGGTTCGAGCGTTCGTACCTGCTGGGATCGATCCTGAGATCCCTTCTTGGCAGTCGCGAACGTTGACCACTAGGCTATCCAAGGCCAAAGCCTTCAATTTGAGACAGACGACTGCTCGTAGCTCATTTAGTTGCTTACGATGGTTGTTAAATCCCTAAAGAAAATAAAAAGTACTACACTTTCTTACTTGAATCTGTATTCGCTTTGTGTTCCTTTAAGTTACGTTCCGCTCTGGTGACGCAGTGGTCTATGCGCTGGCTGCTGACTGTTTTCGGGTCCACGTTTGAGACCCGGATAGGGCATGTAGATTACGGCACTGGCTCCCTCCCTTCCCTGCGGCACTGGCTCCCTCCCTTCCCTGGAACCAGTGACCCTAAATTAAGGACTGGCGACTCCTCACAGCCCACTGAGTTGCTCATAGTGGTCGTTACACCCCTAAACAAAACTAACTGCAAAAAATTGCGCTTAATCAGAAAACCGTTCAGTAATGTGATGAGGTTTTACCTTTACCGTTCCGCGTTGGGATTTTTGCCAAGGTTAGGTTTATTACCACTGCCCCGGTATGATGCCGTTCCTCGTTGGGATTCCTGCCAGGTTAGGTTTATTACCACGGCACCGGTAAGTTACCGTTCCTCGTTGGGGTACCTGCCGAGGTTAGGTTTATCACCACGGTCCCGGTAGGTTACCGTTCCTCGTTGGGATTCCTTCCAAGGATAGGTTTATCACCACGGCCTCGGTAAGTTGCCATTCCTCGTTGGGATTCCTGAAGGTTAGGTTAATTACCACGGCTCCAGTAAGTTATCGTTCCTCGTTGGGATTCCTGCCAAGGTTAGATTTATTACCACGACCCCGGTAAGTTATCGTTCCTCGCTGGGATTCCTGCCAAGGTTAGGTTTATTACCACGACCCCGGTAAGTTACCGTTCCTCGTTGGGATTCCTGCCAAGGTTAAGTTTATTACCACAGCTCCGGTAAGTTGCCATTCTTCTTTGGGATTCCTGAAGGTTAGGTTAATTACCACGGCCCCATTAAGTTACTGTTCCTCGTTAGGATTTCTGCCAAAGTTAGGTTTATTACCACTTCCTCGGTTAGTTGGCATTCCTCGTTAGGATTCCTGAAGGTTAGGTTAATTACCACGGCTCCAGTAAGTTATCGTTCCTCGTTGGGATTCCTGCCAAGGTTAGGTTTATTACCACGGCCCCGGTAAGTTACCGTTCCTCGCTGGGATTCCTGCCAAAGTTAGGTTTATTACCACGTCCCCGGTTAGTTGCCATTCCCCGTTGGGATTCCTGCCATGGTTAATTCCTGCCAAGAATAAGTTTATTACTACAACACCGGTTAGTTGCTATTCCTCGTTGGAATTCCTGTCAAGGTTAGGTTTATTGCTCCGGTAAGTTACCGTTCCTCGTTGGAGTTCTGCCACGGTTAGGTTTATTACCACGGCTCACGTAAGCTGCCGTTCCTCGTTAGGACTCCTGCCAAGGTTAGGTTTATTACCATGGCCCCGGTAAGTTCTTCGTTAGGATTCGTGCCAAGGATAGGTTTATTACCGCGGCCCAGGTAAGTTGCCGTTCCTCCTTGGGATTCATGCCAAGGTTAGGTTTATTGCCCCAGTGAGTTACCGTTCTTCGTTGGGATTCCTGCCAAGAGAATTTTTTCGTGACTCACTTATAAACGTGGAAAGAGCGATGACTTCTATTTGATGTTCCTGGTCCACGTCAACTGTGTATTTATTATTCATTCGCCTTCTAGTTATTTGTTCAGTTGCTGCTGTTCATCTTTGATGCATCCCCAGCATTGTGCGGGGCTCCAAAGAAGCGACCCTGCCATGTGGTTTGGCAGTTTGTGTATGTGAGTCTGGAGAATTTCGAAGCCGCTGTGGTGCAGTGGATAAATGTCCGGTGCGTAACTGGAAGACCCTGGGTTCGATTCCCGGTGGCGGCCGATGATAATTTTTCCCTGACTCACTTATAAACGTGGAAAGAGCGATGACTTCTATTTGATGCCAGTAACACTTACCTCGTCCATGCATGTTCACCAGCAATTAACGACTGTATTTTGTGCTCAAGAACTGAGCCGAACGCGATTGGAACGAGTGAACCGACGCATCAAAAAGCGTTGCTTTCCCCTTAGCTTTGTTATTCAATGTTCTCATTCAGGGAATGATCGACATTAATCCTTTCTAACTGATTACCTGCTTGAAGGGTTGTAATAATGGTGACGAACCTAAAAAAGGAGAGAGAAGGTGTCTGAGTCCTTTGCTTCTACCTAGTGGCATGATGTCCGTATCAGGGGGACTATCTGTCCACCATCATGCCTTGGGTCATGGAGCAGGGAATAAAAAACTAGAAGGGAGTGCTTATCACCAATGACAGGATTCAACCTAAGAAAGGAGAGAGAAGATGTTTAAGTCATTTGTTTCTACCCAGTGGCATGATGTCCGTGTCAGGGGGACTAGCCTTTACCCATCATGCCTTTTGTCATGAGCAAAGAATAAAGGACTGAAAATGGGTGCTTATCACCAGTGACAGGATTAAACCTAAAAAAGGAGAGAGAAGATGTTTAAGTCACTTGTTTCTGCCCAGTGGCATGATGTCCGTGTCAGGGGAGTAGCCCTTCCCCATCATGCTTTGGAGCAAAGAATAAAGGATGAGAAAGAAGAGCTTATAACTAGTAACAACTTTATGTCAGTATACTGATAAGAGTTGTTTTACCAATTCTTTCAAGTACATGCGCAACTGAAGAGATAGTGATGGGACAGTGTAGTATCTTAACCAGTTTCTTCCTTTCCCCCTAGAATGCACAATAAGATTTCGCTCGTGTTTCTCCTATGATGCGGCAACAATGTATTTCAATACTGTAAGCAACCCATAACGTAACGCAATGTTACGCGTGAGGGGTAAAATTGGTAAACGCAGATTTCAGTTTTTCTTTGTCAGTGTGATAACAGGTTCGCTGGATGCTGCTATCTGATCTCGTAGACGTCACTCTTTGTAAAGCCGTGAAACAACATCTTTCGTTACGATGATAAACAACAACACGAAGAAATATGCCGTTGGAATTTCCCATCTTCGATGGGTGTTGGCTTTGAATTTGCGTATTAAGTGTTTCGGCGAACTCCCCTGCTGTTTCTGAAGAAATTTGCTTTCAATAATGATACGCGATTTTCGTAGATGTAAGTTATTGAGGCTGCGGTTGAGTACGTCATTCTGACGTCATGGGAGAAAAACATGGCCAGATTGCGGTTTCAAATGAAAGCTTCAGGTGTAAACAGCACGCTTTTTGTCAATAGAGCGTTACTTACTCAGCAGAAGTAATTTTTCTTTCCCTAATTGCGCTTCTTTATGCCAACAATGAAATGCCGAGTCATTGACGCATGAAATGGTTGGCTTGTTTTGCTCCCAGGTAGAGTTCTGCACAGGACTTAATTTGGAAAGCAGGGCAGGACACGTCTCAGAACTTCCAGTTTACGTCCCGACCCGGCTCGTCCTATTTCAAGATTTCATCAAGCGTTTTCGTCACTTATCACAAATAACGCAAGGCCTCCATTACAGCAAGGTCTTTAACCCGTCGCTCGCGGAGCACTACTAATAGCCTGCAAGATGTCGTACACAAAGGAAATTCTAGAATTAAAACACGTACACAGTCCCATCGAGGTCGACATGGAGTACAATGGGTTAAATTTCTCAATTTCCTTATCTTCATTCATAAATAATTCGATCCTGAGCATAAAACGAGCCTGGGACAAATTTAGTTAGTGTTATGAATTTGACATGGAATATAAGTACAATGGCTTAAATTTATCAATTCCTTTATCTTTATTCATAAATAAGTCAATACTGAGTGTAAGACAAGGATAGAACAAAAACAGTTAGTGTAAAGAAGTTTATATCGAGAATAAGTCGAATCGGTAAAATTTATCAATTTCCTTATCTTCATTCGTAGATAAGCCGATCCTGAGTATGAGATGAGGATAGAACAAAAACAGTTAGTGTAACGAAGTTAATATCGAGAATAAGTCGAATTGGTTAAATTTCTCAATTTTCTTATCTTCATTCACAGGTAAATCGATCGTGAGTATAAGACGTGGCTAGAATAAATACAATCAGTGTTCAGAAGTTGAATGTAGTATAAGTGGAATGGGTTAAATTTTTCAATTTTCTTATTTTCATTCATAAATAAGTCGATCGTGAGTATAAGACGAGGCTAGAACAAATGCAGTCAGTGTTCAGAAGTTGATATGGTGTATAAGTCCAATGACTCATGATCATGATGTAGAGGATTTTAGGAAGGGAGTGTCTGACCCCAGGTCTTAAACAACCCTTAGAAATAGGAAACTAGGAGATTTGGGCTAGAGCGCCCGATAGGAAAGTGACACGGAAGCGAAGTAGAAAGGGGGAGGAAGACGCCCTTATTTATTACCGGAGGACCAGTACCCGGGGTCCGACGG
This sequence comes from Macrothele yani, assembly GCA_039090855.1. Classification (NCBI taxonomy): domain Eukaryota; kingdom Metazoa; phylum Arthropoda; class Arachnida; order Araneae; family Macrothelidae; genus Macrothele; species Macrothele yani. Next base: position 4,277,895 of record CM077032.1, on the reverse strand, counting down.
CTTAACGTGCCCATCCGACGCACGGCGGGTATTTAGTAGATCGAGCGTTCGTACCTGCCTGGGATCGAACCTGAGGCCCTCCCCGTGGCAGTCACGAACGTTGCCCACTCGGCCACCCGCGGCAAGTCCAATGACTTAATTTTTTCAATTCCTTTATCTCTTCATTCACAGATAAGCCGATCCTGAGTATGACATGAGCTTGAACAAAACCAATTAGCGTAAAGAAGTTGATATCGAGAATAAGTCGAATGGGTTAAGTTGACATGGAGTATAAGTGGAATGGGTTAAACTTCTGAAGAAGATGATATCGAGAAATATCAAAAAATTTGATATTTCTCAATTTCCTTATCTTCATTAATAGTTAAGTCGATCCTGAGTATAAGGCAAAACTAGGACAAACAGGCTTAGTGGCATTACCTCCAGAAATGTACACGCCGAGGCATCGATTCCACCGGCATCTAGTAGAATTGATGCCTGGGCGTGTAAAAGCTGTTTCTGTACGTACAGTATAATACTTTTGTCATGAAATGCTGTACCTGGTCTGCAATGATCTTTAGGTAGGTGGTAGACGCCATAGTTTCTTGCACATGAATAACTGGACCCAGGGTTTCCCAGGAGAACTTTGCCCAAAGCAAGGCCTGCGTAATCTAATAATTTCAGAAGGGGCCCAAATTCTTCGAGAGCTAAAACAATAAAAAAGGATACAGGTGACCGAAAGACACCCCCTCTCCTTCCTCGTAGGATATACAGTCAACTCTGGATAGAGTGAATTCTGTTATAGTGAACATTCGGTTATAGTGAATCTAAAACTTCAAAGAAAACGATGTACTTGTAACACGAAATTTCAAAACAAACCTTGTAAAAACTTAAAAAAATGTGTTGAGAACAACTGGAAAATTAAAAAAAAAACTAATTGGGAAATTTAAGAACCCGAGGGGTTTTTAAATCGTCAAACGGCTCCCAGTTAATCATCAGTTCAATGATAATGCCTGGATGACATCATCCGTTTTTCAAGATGAACTTCAACGGTGGGGTCGAGATCTGAGAGTGAAAGAAAAATACTGCTTCTGGTAGACAACTGCCTCATGTTAAAAACCTCAGCAACATCAAGCTGATGTTCCTACCTGCCAACACCATGTCAATCCTCCAACCCATGGACCAAGGTGTGATTCGCAGCTTTAAGGTGGACGTCAAGTAATTTTGCTTCCTATACTTCCGATGGAAAAACTTTTATACACATTTCCTTCACAATTAGTGTGTTCCCAAGGTGGAAAATTTGAACATCGATTAAAATAACTTCATATTATAACTTGGAATACTTAATATTTTCTAAAACATAACCATAATTATATTAAAAATCAATAACTTTTCCTTTGGTGGTGTTGAAATCAGAAAACAGATGGCGCGACCTGTACTTTGATGACGTCAATAGACAAACAAATGTTGGCTTGCACAATTATGTTTATGTTTTAGAAAATATTAAGTATTCCAAGTTATAAAATGAAGCTATTTTAATCGATGTTCAAATGTTCATCCTTGGGAACGCATTACTTGTGAAGGAAATGTGTACAGAAGTTTTTCCATAGGAAGTAGAGGAAGCAAAATTACTTGACGTCCACCTTAAAAGATCTGATATACTATCAGACATTTTTTGAGGTTTCTGATATCGAATGGAGCCGTTTGATTTGGCCTGTTACGGAGAAGGCAGGACAGAAAATAAACGCTTAGATATGAAAATCTGTTATTAAACAACAGAACATTGAGTAATTAAAACATCTTTTCCTCAGCTAGAAACGTCATCAAAAGTTTAAAAATACTTTTCCGTGAAACGAGTCTCATTCCTCACAAAGCATTTCGCACTTAAGTCAATTAGAATTCATTGAGCGTACGTTTAGGAATCATCAACTATGTTTAGCATTGCGTAATCCCCCAATTGGGGTTTTCCTTTAAAACGGATGTTAGCTTCTTACAATAAGAAACCTGTTATAGTGAGATGCCTCCGCCTTGAAATGTTTTCATTCAAGAATTGTTCATTCAGGCGTTTTTTGCCTTCAGGCGATGTCTGCCTGAAACGTCACACAAGTGTGATATCACTACCGAACGTGGAAATTTGCAACAAGAAGCGACGTCATTCTCACCTGCTGCTTGTAGTAGCTTCTTGACGTCAAAGGGGTAACGGTCCACGTGACCAGCTTTTACCGAATAGGAAGAGTTTCCGGACGCGCTACAACAACTGTTTCTTGATTTTTGAACCAACCTCCGAGACCGGAAATTGGGGGCGGAGCCATATACGTAAGCGCAGACAAGAATTACAGTGTGACGTTAACAGGTGCACACACATACCATTGATGGAAAAACCTGCCCTTATGATGAACAGCAGACAAGTTTGTGACGGCGTTGAGGGAGAGCAGTTCTTGCGCGACGTTTGGATTTTACGCTACTTCAAATAGGAGGAAGTTTAGTTTCCTTAAAGCGTGCCTTAAATCTGTTAACACGTGCTTATAACTGCTTCATTCAATTTTGTGCTCCATTTGGATATGAATGTAGTAAATCGTATTTTCGTGGGATGTCCTGTATGGGTACATATCCGGGTAACTACTACCACTTACGGAATCCTGTTGATGCAGAGGACTTAATCTACTTTTCAAGTAAGTTGCTTTATTTATGTTAATACGCAAAAAAATATGTTGTTTTTTATATACACCCTCGCAAAGTGCCGTAGCTATAAATTTTTGGTCTTTAAGTATAATTATATGAAAGACCCCGCCAGCTTCTGCAGTTCTTCCAAAACTAGCAAAAAAAAAAAAAAAAAAAAAATCAAAATCCTTGTAAAAACATCTATTACATTAAAAGAATTTTTTATACTTTAACAGATAGATTACAGATATTCAACAAAAATCTTTCATTGTACTTTTCGTATTCGCAAAGTCTCTGATTAAATCTTATACGTATACTGTATAATCGGTTTATGGCGTCTGACGTCGCCTTCCGATCTCCAAGAGTTTTTTCCATCTTTCTCTACTTAAGCACCGTTCTCCCATCAGACCATTTTGACCACGTGCTCTCTTTATTCCATCAGACCGTGTTCTTTTAGGTCGGCCTCAATTTTTTCGCTTGTTTGATTTAAATTCCACGGCAATTTTGGGCAGTATTTCATTGATCATTCTTTTTACAGGACCAAACCAACGTAATTGTCTTTTCTGCATGTCTCTTAAAATTGTTTCTTTCATTTCCATCAATTCTTTAATCCTTTCATTCCTTATTTTCTGTCTTCTTGACACTCTACATTATCTTCTTAAAGCATCCATCTCTACGGTTGTTATTTTCTTTCTATCTGCTTCTGTTAATTGCCAGGCCTCGGTCCCATATTGTAAGATGCTCTTAACAATACTATTAAAAATACCCTTTCTTTTTCTGGTTATTTCTTTACTCCACCAGATTCCATTCAGGCGTTTAACAGCTTTTCTTCCCTGTGCAATTCTATTTCTTAATTCCATTGCATCTCTACCTTCTTGTGTAATTTTAACACCTAGGCAATTATAATGATCACATCTTTCAATTTCTTCGTTATCTTGTAGCTATAGGTTATTTTTCTTTTCTTCCCTGTGCAATTCTATTTCTTAATTCCATTGCATTGTTATATTCAATTATTTGAAACGTTATAATCATAGGAATAATCATATGTTATAAACAAATATTTAGCTCAAACCAATTCACCATAGTTATATACTTTATGAAACAATTCATCATAAATCTTCAAACGTTAATCTGTACCAACGTTACATTCTAATACAAAACACGTGTTAAAGTTACGAACAATGGAACACGTGTTGATGCTATTCATTGGAACACGTGTTACTGTCATCAATGTTAAATACAAGGTGTTAATTTTATTGTTATATTTATTATTATGAACAAATTATAGGTGCATCAGTTACAGATCATTTACCGATTAAATTTACTTTATCGTGCCTTTTTATAACTATGGGACTTTTGTTCTACAGTGATCGTATATGGACAAAAACGTGCCCCTTATATGTACTAGCATATAATAAAGCACGGCGTTGTGATTCACCTCTATCCCGTCACTGGAATGGTGGGGGAGTAAAGGTGCCGCTCGTGAAAGAAATCAGAAACATAAACACATATCTTAGTTTACACATACCTTAACTTATGTCTTGTGTGGTTATAAGGAAAACAAACAGGAATCTTATGTGGAAGTAACAAAAATAGTTTAATACGAGAGAATTAGGAACACTAAGGTACCACGTGCGTGGGTGCAGCCGTTAGCAATACCTTACACATAAAATTTACTATTATTACGATTTTTCTCTATAACGTCTCCGATCATTTCTGCATACATCTATCTATATATATAAGTGCAAAGCTTAGTGATTCATTTTACTTCTAGTTCCTTTTCTCCTATGCTTTACTTAAATGTTTTACCTAGCTAACTGGGTTTTCATTGTTTGATCATGACCAATACACACGCCACGTGCTCTGAATAGGGTTATGAATTAATTTAAGCAAGTACATGCAATAACAGGGAAAAGGAAAAATAACTTAACTGGTATTTCCATATGTCTTTCAGGTTTTCAATCCAAATCTTTTTCCAATTGTCAGCGCTGGCAGTACTTCATCTATCTCTCGTCACATCGCTCGACGATCCGCTATCCACGTCTGTCCCTTGTCGCTACGCGCACTCCACACTGTTGACCAGTGAAGACCTTCTGACCTTCTGAGCTTCACCTTGTCCGCGGATGCCAAGCTCACTTGACCAGTCTGGAATTCATCTAATCCGTCCGGGGAACGTCACTTCGCTCCCTCCTTGGAAACTGACCCTTCAACTTTTCCGACCCCCTATATCCCCTGGGGCCTAAGTATCGTCACAAGGCTTGAGATTGCCTCCCGCTATCCCCTGGGGCTATCTATGCACGTGCATGTTGGACTAAATTTATTTTAAATAATTTTATTTCCAACATTCCTCCCTTACCAGATGTAATCTTTATGGGGGGCCAAAAGGAATGCTGGGGGGAAAAACTACACGCACGGATAGACTACTCCATCCTTACCTAGTAATCCTCTATCTTTTTCCTCATGTGCACTTATATATACATATAGCAATGAAATTATATAAAATATTCATAATCACACATATACACAATACACTTTTCAAACACAAAAATTAATTAACCGTTACGGTCCTGCACCCACAATACATATCTAAAAATTATCAATTCAGTGATACTGCTGGCATCTGAAGCTTACATGCACGTGTCGTTTAGTACACTTTGAGCTGTTGCTGACCAAGTATCAGTAACACATTTAACTGCCAAACGCTTTTCCGTTTGTTTGTTTGCTTTTATATTCAAATTTTTTTATTGTCATTGTCCACGTCCACCGATTCTTGAGTTTTATTGTTTGACTTAATTTTTTTTTTCCTGGTGGAAAGTAAGACAAGGTGAAATTGTTCGATTTACGTTCAGTTCTGCGATTCACACACAATTCACACAAAAAGTTATCAGACATCAAACCAATATCACTGGCAGTTCGCAATATTTGGAGAACATTGTCACCTGATTTGTGCTTTTTATATGCTGGTAATACAATTAGCTGTAGAACACTTAGCTCTGTACGTATATGTTTATCTAGGTATTATTCGTCCACAGTCACCTATAGCATGGGTTATTCACCAAGGTCTCTTTGACCCTGGAACACAATAACAGCAAAATCATTTCACCTGTGTTTTATTCATCTCTGCATGCGCCCTCATTGACACTGTCCTTTGTGCTTTTAAACACCACACCGCTCATCGGCCATACCGTTTTCACCACACCGTTCATCGGCCATACCGTTTTCACCACACCGTTCATCGACCATACCGTTTTCACTACCTGTTGACCACACAGCACAACAAAGTCTTCGCTGTCAATGTAGCACTTTATTTAGTCTGTAGGTCATCCACATGAAAAACATGCGTTGCATTCACAGTAATTACGACCGTCCTTGGATACACCAGCACGCTTACATTACGCATGCCACGTGCGATCCGTTCATTATTTTCAAAAGCTTGCATCATTACTTGAATATCCTCCTGTTGTTTGGGAAAAGAAAACGGTGTTTCAATCACTGCTGCACTCTAGTTCCCGTAGGAAGCACAGTTCTTTTGTTCACCAACGCATGGTTCTTTTTCTGCACCAACACGTGGTTCTTTTCGTTCACCAACACGTGATTCTTTTTGTTCACCAACACGTGATTCTTTTTGTTCACCAACACTTGGTTCTTTTTGTTCACCAACACTTGATTCTTTTTGTTCACCAAAACTTGGTTCTTTTTGTTCACCAACACTAGATTCTTTTTGTTCACCAACACGTGATTCTCTTTGTTCACCACCACATGGAACACACTGACTTTACTCACACTTTGATTTATTTTTTTCTTCTGTAACCTTCTCTCTTCCCCTGATTACGCACTGTACCGCTCTGTCACTACCCAGACTAGACGCGGCAGTGTGATCCGTCAATCGAAACAAAGTCAATTACCCAGTGGTTTAATTTTCATTTACCCTTATCTACATTCATTATCATTATTTTTTTTTCAGAATAGTTGTATATCTAATATCTTAGATTTACACTATTCTTTCCTTCCCAAGCAAAGATAGATCCGCTCAACCCAATCAATCATTACCTTCACGCTGCACCTAAACATTATTAACATTAATATTTAAAATTACACTTGCCAATATCACTATTAAATTTTTATTTGACGAATTTTTCGTGCATACACCTCCACAAGAGATAACCAAGTGTTCCAGGGGGAATATTCAGATATATCATAACGTTAGTTAACCAGTTAAGAATTTTCCTTTTTTTTTTTTTTTTTACACACACCTTTATATTCACTAACCACACACAGACTTGAAACATACTTGAAATACGGAATGGAAAATAATACCCGAACTCGAGAAAATTTTATACATATATATTACACAAAATACTAGTGAATTTTCCACCTTTTGCTTTAATATTAAGAGATATGCTAATCAAATGTAAAAAAAATTCTTCCTCATCTAATAACTTCCGTTTAAAATGCTGGGTTCACTTGGATAAATGGATTTGTGGTTCGGATCTTTTTTTTTTTTTTTAGTATCAGTTCATATTATTGATCTGATGCCTAGGATTTGGAATTTTTTCTCTTGGGCGTAATTCATACCTATGCGTGGGGTTTTCCTGGTGCCTGTCATCAGTTTCCTTATTGTGCATGTTGGGTAGTTCTTCGTTGATTCCTGGCTCAACCCACAACTGCTCCCAGTCGTACACTATGGTTTCGTCACTTTCTTCACCGGCGGACTGGTGTTCTCTAATCCGCTTAGGGCTGGTGTGCACTCCTGGAGTACTTGTGAGTGGGGTGCTGTTGTTTCGGTGTTCCTCCCTATGCACATCAATATTTTGCGAGGCCCAAAAATTAACCGGATTAAATTCGTTGTCCGAATCGTCCGTACTGTCGCTGAATGATTGAGTAGGGAATTCTTCGTCCGAACTTAGATTCTCTTCGGTTTCCTTGTGGAATTCTAACGATGGTTTCCTTGGCGGGAAGGTCGTAATTCGGTCTATGTGTACCGTTTGCTCCACGGTTCTCCCCGTAGTTGACCGAATTTTTACATTAACTGGGGTGGGGAATGATAATATTTCCCACGGCCCTGAATTGAATTTAGTCAATTTTCTGGATCTTCCGATTCGGGTTTTGGGCGTATACAGATATACTAGTTGTCCTTGTTGCAGATTCTTATGCTTGCAATGCTTTAATCTATATGCTTCTTGCTTTTCTGCTGCCGTATACAAATTCTGTTCTAATAGGTTATATGCTTGTCTTAACCTGGCTACTAGGTTTTCAGAATAGTCGTCATATGAGAAATACTGTTGTCTTGGGGGTTGGTTGACTAAATCGATTGGGATAGAGATATCCCTGCCATATAGCAGATATGAAGGAGCAAATTTCGTCGCGCTATGAATGGATGTCCTGTATGCAAGCAAAAAATGCCGGGATATGGACATCCCAATCACGTTGATTCTGGGCAACGAAATGTGATAAATAATTCTCAATGCTGAAATTTAATTTCTCGTTGATTCCGTTGGCATGCGCGCAATATGGCGTTACCGAAACAGACTTCACTCCCAATTTCTTCATTAATGATTTAAATATCTTTGATTCAAAATTTTGCGCTCTATCGTGAAGAAGGATGTTACAAATTCCATGACGCGCAAACACGTGCTCGAATATTGCATCGGCCACTGTAGTACTCTTAGCGTCTTTTAACGGAGCTATCTCCGCATAGCGAGTATAATGATCTACAGCTACCATCAAGTACTGGAATCCATTCTCCGTAATTGGCAAAGGACCGATAAGATCCACACTGACTTTGTCGTAAGGGTGTTTTGGCAACTCCGGCCGCATTAACGGTGCTTTATGTTTTGGCTTATAACCGCGCCTTTCTATGCATGACTTGCAAGAATTAACGTAGTTACGTACTTCGCTAAACATATTTTTCCAAAAATATTTTTCTCGCACTCGTGCAAATGTTTTAGTAAATCCAAAATGACCTGAGAAAGGGGCGTCATGGCAAAGAAATAAAACTTCTCCTTTTAATGCTTCAGGAACTACCAGTTGTTCAAAATATTGCTCTTGTGAGGAATTTCTATCTGGTGCCTGAAAATGGTATAACAGACCTTCTTCGGATAAGAAAAAATTATCCTTTATCTTAGCGTTGCCAACAGTATACTGTTTCTTCCGTAAATCTTCTATGCCGGTTCGTAAATTTGGATCTGCCCACTGTAATTCCTTTATACGCTGCACTTGAGATGCATCCGGGGTAAAGGTTAATGCGTTAATACCTATCTCATTATCAATATGATTTTGTTCTCCCGATGAAAAATTGTCTGGAATTCTGCTCAGATAATCGGCTACGTAGTTGGTCTTGCCAGCTTCATATTTTATGTCGATGTCATATTCTAATAAAGCCATGGCCCATTTTGCTAACCTGGCATTCTTATCACTAAATTTGTGTAAATATAGCAGAGGTTTATGGTCACTTTTGATGAATATCTTATTGCCTAACAAATAATGCCTCCAATGTCGGACGGCATTTACTATAGCCAATAACTCTCGCTCTATTGTAGGATAATTCTGTTCTGCCGGGTTTAATTTCCTCGACATGAATGATATTGGCACTAAATCGCCTTTGTCATCCTCCTGGCTAAGAACCGCTCCTAACCCATGTTGACTTGCATCGGAATGAATCATAAATGGCTTGTCGAATGAAGGATAAAATAAAGTAGGAAGCTTCAGAAGTTTTTCTTTAATTTCGTGGAATGATTTCTCCGCGTCCGGAGTCCACTTAAACCTCGTATTTGTCTTCTTCAGAAGATCTGTTAATGGCTTTGCCAAATCCGAATAATTTTCCAAGAATTTCCTGTAATAACCTGCCATGCCTAAGAACTGGCGTACATTTTTCACAGACCTGGGCTTGGGAAAATCTTTAACTTTATTAACATTATTCTCGTCCGGCTGAATGCCGTTTTTATCAATCACATATCCCAAATATGTTAAACTCTGTCGCATAAACTTACATTTCTTGGGGGAAAATTTGACGTTATGATCTCTGAATCTCTTAAATACTGCTTCTAATTTTTGTAAATGGGACTCGGGGTCCTTCGATGCCACTACGATGTCATCAACATAACATAGGATTGAAAACTGATTTAATCCAATTAATAAGGCATCCATTAACCTTTGAAACGACGCTGCCGAATTTTTCAATCCCATTGGCGACCTTTTATATTGAAATAGTCCACGATGTGACGTAATAAATGCTGTCTTATGGCAATCTTGGGGGGCAATCTCCTGTTGATGAAATCCCTTGGTTAAATCCAAAGTAGAAAATATGTTATTTCCCCTTAATTGATCTATTACTTCGTCGATTCTGGGCAGAGGATAAGAACATGGAATGGTAACTTTATTAATACCTCTCATGTCAATACACATCCTATAACTATTGTCTTTTTTTTCACGAGGATAAGGGGGCTAGCGTATGGCGATGAACTTTCTTCGATAATGCCAGCCTCTAATAATTCATCCAGCTGTTGATCCAATTCCGCTTTTAATTTCTCGGGCACGCGGTACGGACGAGATCTTATGGGAACATCCGACTTGAGGTGTATTTCATGATAAATTAAATTTGTATGCCCCATTTCTTTCGTGGTTCGAGCAAAAACGTCGCTGTAGCTTAATAAAAGTTTAACTAAAGGCCTCCGGTAAGCTGGATCAACGTCGGCCAAATCGAAATCCTGTTCGGAAAGTGGAGGAGGAGACATTTTAGCCTGAGTCACAGCTCCAATGTTATATTCAATTATTTGAAACGTTATAATCATAGGAATAATCATATGTTATAAACAAATATTTAGCTCAAACCAATTCACCATAGTTATATACTTTATGAAACAATTCATCATAAATCTTCAAACGTTAATCTGTACCAACGTTACATTCTAATACAAAACACGTGTTAAAGTTACGAACAATGGAACACGTGTTGATGCTATTCATTGGAACACGTGTTACTGTCATCAATGTTAAATACAAGGTGTTAATTTTATTGTTATATTTATTATTATGAACAAATTATAGGTGCATCAGTTACAGATCATTTACCGATTAAATTTACTTTATCGTGCCTTTTTATAACTATGGGACTTTTGTTCTACAGTGATCGTATATGGACAAAAACGTGCCCCTTATATGTACTAGCATATAATAAAGCACGGCGTTGTGATTCACCTCTATCCCGTCACTGGAATGGTGGGGGAGTAAAGGTGCCGCTCGTGAAAGAAATCAGAAACATAAACACATATCTTAGTTTACACATACCTTAACTTATGTCTTGTGTGGTTATAAGGAAAACAAACAGGAATCTTATGTGGAAGTAACAAAAATAGTTTAATACGAGAGAATTAGGAACACTAAGGTACCACGTGCGTGGGTGCAGCCGTTAGCAATACCTTACACATAAAATTTACTATTATTACGATTTTTCTCTATAACGTCTCCGATCATTTCTGCATACATCTATCTATATATATAAGTGCAAAGCTTAGTGATTCATTTTACTTCTAGTTCCTTTTCTCCTATGCTTTACTTAAATGTTTTACCTAGCTAACTGGGTTTTCATTGTTTGATCATGACCAATACACACGCCACGTGCTCTGAATAGGGTTATGAATTAATTTAAGCAAGTACATGCAATAACAGGGAAAAGGAAAAATAACTTAACTGGTATTTCCATATGTCTTTCAGGTTTTCAATCCAAATCTTTTTCCAATTGTCAGCGCTGGCAGTACTTCATCTATCTCTCGTCACATCGCTCGACGATCCGCTATCCACGTCTGTCCCTTGTCGCTACGCGCACTCCACACTGTTGACCAGTGAAGACCTTCTGACCTTCTGAGCTTCACCTTGTCCGCGGATGCCAAGCTCACTTGACCAGTCTGGAATTCATCTAATCCGTCCGGGGAACGTCACTTCGCTCCCTCCTTGGAAACTGACCCTTCAACTTTTCCGACCCCCCTATATCCCCTGGGGCCTAAGTATCGTCACAAGGCTTGAGATTGCCTCCCGCTATCCCCTGGGGCTATCTATGCACGTGCATGTTGGACTAAATTTATTTTAAATAATTTTATTTCCAACAGCATCTCTACCTTCTTGTGTAATTTCATCACATCTTTCAATTTCTTCGTTATCTTGTACCTGGCGGTTATTTTTATTTTCTTCATTGTGCAATTCTATTTCTTAATTCCATTGCATCTCTACCTTCTTGTGTAATTTTAACACCAAGGCAATTATAATGATCACATCTTTCAATTTCTTCGTTATCTTGTAGCTATAGGTTATTTTTCTTAATAACCTATATTAAGAAAATAGGTTATTAAGAACCTATTTCTTAATATAGAAACAGGTTCTTAATAAACCTCCAGGTACAAGGAGGTTTATTAAGAACCTATTTTTCCTATGCAATTCTATTTCTTAATTCCATTGCATCTCTACCTTCTTGTGTAATTTTAACACCTAGATATTTATAATGATCACATCTTCCAATTTCTTTGTTATCTTGTAGCTGTAGGTTATTTTGCTTTACTTTCCTGCGCAATTCTATTTCTTAATTCCATTGCATCTCTACCTTCTTGTGTAATTTTAACACCTAGGTAATTATAATGATCACGTCTTTCAATTTCTTCGTTATTTTGTAGCGAAAGTTATTTTTCTTTTCTTCCCTGTGCAATTCTATTTCTTAATTCCATTGCTTCTCTACCTTCTTGTGTAATTTCAACACCTAGGCAATTATAATGATCACATCTTTCAATTTCTTCGTTATCTTGTACCTGGAGGTTATTTTTATTTTCTTCCTTGTGCAATTCTATTTCTTAATTCCATTGCATCTCTACCTTCTTGTGTAATTTTAACACCTAGGCAATTATAATGATCACATCTTTCAATTTCTTCCTTATTTTGTAGCTATAGGTTATTTTTCTTTTCTTCCCTGTGCAATTCAATTTCTAAATTCCATTGTATCTCTAACTTCTTGTGTAATTTTAACACCTAGGTAATTATAGTGATCACGTTTTTCAATTTCTTCGTTATCTTGTAGCAAAAGTTTTTTTTTTTTTCTTCCCTGTGCAGTACTATTTCTTAATTCTATTACATCCCTACCTTCTTGTGTAATTTTAACACCTAGGTAATTATAATGATCACGTCTTGCAATTTCTTCGTTATCTTGCAGCTGGAGGTTATTTTTCTGTTCTTCCCTGTGCAATTCTATTTCTTAATTCCATTGCATTTCTACCTTCTTGTGCAAATGATCATATGTAGAGGATTTTAAGAAGGGAGTGTCTGACCCCAGGTCTTAAACAACCCATAAAAATAGGAAGCTAGGAGATTTGGACTAGAGTGCCCGATGGGAAAATGACAGGGAAGCGAGGTAGAAAGGGGAAGGAAGACGCCCTTATTTGTTACTTGGGGGGCCAGTACTTGGGGCTTCTTGTGTAATTTTAACACCTAGGTAATTATAATGATCACACCTTTCGATTTATTTGTTGTTCTTAATCTCTTTTTCAAGCCCCAAAGAGATTAAGAACAACATACGTCAACTCTTAATCTCTTTGTCAAGCCCCAAAGAGATTAAAAACGACGTACGTGTGAACAACACCGACAGCCAGCTAATATCCAGATTAACCTGCGTGTGCTGCACGGACAGCAGCTAGACGGAATAGGAGTGACTCAATAAGGTGCTGGAAGGTGTTCCCAGGTATGTGGAGCCATGGTGACTACAGTGCATCTTGCTGAAGGGTGCGCGGTGGAAGATTCGTAGAGCGAACAACACGATCGAGGTGGTCCCACAGATGTTCAGTTGGGTTTAAGTCTGGGGAATTACGGACCAGGGAAGTCTTCATCGTGCTCTTCCAACCACTCCCGGACATTTCTGTCTCTGTGACATCGTCGTTCTGGAAGATCCCATCCGCCCCAGGGAAGACAATCAGTGTGTATAGGCGTACGTGGCCTGCGAGGATGGATTCATAACTAATTAGGTCCATAGCGCCTTCTACAGGTATGAGTGGACCCAGAGAATGCTACGAAAGCATTCATACCGCTGCCCCCACCAGCTTGTGTCCTTCCAGTAATGGTTGAAGAGTGTGTTTGTTCTCCGATGTTTCTCTCCTTATACGCCAACGTTCATCCGTTCGATGAAGCAGAAAACGTGACTCATCGGAGAAGTCAATCAGCGGAAGGTCCAATTCCGATACTGCAGTGCAAATGTAAGTCTTTTCTGCCGATGCACCTTCGTTAGCATAGGTGCAGTGACCATCCGTCCGCATCCAAAACGACAGTTCAGCAAACCCGCAGCAGGGTTCGCTGAACTGTCGTTTTGGACACACTTTCGGTAGACCCCTGGTTCATTCGGCCAGTGAGTTGCTTCACTGTTGCGCGTCGATCGGCCCTCACACGAACCCTCGAAGCCGAAGTTCACCTCTCACATCAATGGCACGTGGTGCTCCGCAGTTTCCACTTCGCTTATTCGCAATTTCTCCAATCACGATGCACTTTAATCACAGAAGCACGCAAACAGTTCACAAACTGCGCTGTTTCAGAAATACTACCACCCATGGCCCGAAAGCCGATAATCATCCCTTTTTGCAAATCTGGTAAATCGTTCCTTTTATCCATGACAGCAACGAGTGATATGTTTTCAGATGATCATATGTAGAGGATTTTAGGAAGGGAGTGTCTGACCCCAGGTCTTAAACAACCCTTAGAAATGGGAAGCTAGGAGATTTGGGCTAGAGTGCCCGACAGGGAAGCGAGGTAGAAAGGGGGAGGAAGACGTCCTTATTTATTACCGGGGTGCCAGTACCCGCGATCCGACGGCTTAACGTGCCCATCCGACGCATGGCGGATATTTAGTGGATCGAGCGTTCGTACCTTGCTGGGATCAAACCTGAGGTCCTTTCCGTGGCAATCACGAATGTTGCCCACTAGGCCACCCGCGGCCCATGTTTTCAGTTTGCTTACAGCACACCTTATATACTCTCCAAACCAGCCCACGACACATGCTTTCTTTCATTGGTTACGCGCTGTTGACGTCAAAAGTAGGAGGTGGTCACAATAATGTGACTCGATTGTGTATGTTTTTGCAATTATTCTCGAATAGCACAGTCGCTGTGACCCATATTTTGAATGATTTTAACTTTCCTTCACACTTTATCTAGGCTTAGGACTCGCAGCATCTATGCTGGCGTGTTTAAAAGTTGTAGGCGATATGCACCTTTTTTCCTGCAGATGATACTCGCCTTTTTTTATTTATTTCTTGGGGATGTTTATAATTTTTTTTTTATAGATATTTCAGCTCACTTTTTTCAAATTGTACTCCAATTTAGCAATATAAGTGAAAGATAAAACATGTATTTACACCTTGCGTACTTTCATAATGTTGCAGAATTCTAGAGATTCGCTGATCCAGTTTGATGTACCTTTTAGATTGTTTCTTTCCCTACCGATTTGTGAAGTCAGGTGCTGACAGATAGATAAGCATACATAGCGCCGTGGATTGTTTGCCACCGTAGCGTAAAGCGAACGCACTCGGCTAGTTATCGAGAGATCTGACGTTCGATCCCAGCGGTGTCGAAATGCAATTTTTCGGCTGCTGTGTGTGTTAAGTAAAGAAAAATGTGGAAAGAGCGATGACTTTGTCTATTTACATTGTCTCCACGTATTTGAAAGATTTTCACCATTTCTCTTGCTCTTTGGATTTCTTAGCTATAATGAAATAGCTTGTGTCGTTAAGCCCCATCAGGGTTTAGTAACAAGGGCTGGCTCATCGCTCTGTGTTTCCAGCCGTTGAAGTGGTCCTCGCCTGTAACGGCACGGGGATGCATGTCACTTTTCAGTACGCGATGTAAAGCGCTCGGTGGATGCTGTTAACCCACCTTTATTGCATTCGCATTAGTTATCTGCTGTTTATTTGGTTGCATTTCTGACATCGAAATTTTTATTTAATTTCTTTAGTACATTGTTTTCGTACAATGACTTCCTGCGCTATTGCTACGAGCCAAAATACCTGCAGGAATACGATAGGGCGAAAGATAATTGTTCACTGTTTCCCTCGAAACTATCCAGTAGTTACAAAAGACTGGGTTAACAGGTGTTGCAGTGCAGATTCTTTTAATTTGAAAAATGCCAGGATTTGCATTGAGCACTTTTTAAATAGTAAGTACGAAGACGATATGATGAATCTCCTGCTTGGTTAACCAATGGAAAAGATATTGAAATCGTCGGCTATACCAACAGTCAATTTACCGAGAGCAAACGTTGAAAACGTTACTGCAAGAGCTGAAAGACAAAGAAAGAGAAAAATTACTGCATGATGCTTTTGATAAACTTAAAAATCTTAGTCCCCAAAAAAAGGTCTTTTGCAGAAAATGTGGCTCCAATTCAACCTGCATCAGATGAAAAATGTTCTGCGTGAAATGTGATACGTTAAAAAAAAAAAAAAAAAAAAAATTGAATAACAAATTGTCAATAACGGAAAAAGCGCCAAAAAAAAAAAAAAAAAAAAAAAAAAGGATATTTTAAAGAGCTTTTCTAGCAAAGCCAGAAGATGAAATGGTTTGCGCCGGCTTTTATTGAAACAAATAAGAAAACTGAAAATTAAGGTAAAAAAACAAAATACGAAAAATCAAAAACTGAAAAAAAAAAATGACAAATGCTTTCGAAACATACTTACAAAAACACAGGTAACTTCTCTTGTAGAGGGTAAAAAGTATAATTAAATGGACACCTGAATATCCGAAACATTTCACGAAAATTACAGTAGCCGAGGTTTTGTTATTAACAAAAAAGCATTATTTTGGCGTTTGATGGAAGTAATACACATATATATAAAAGAGGAAACAATCAACGATATATTCTGCTTCACTCCTTTTGTTTGTTTAAATCATTTGACCATTTTGTTTCATATTCGGCAGCTCAGTAGTTGTACTTATCATCAGAGTTCCCCGCACAGAGCAAAGCAAACGCGATTCCTAACACTCAGCGATGCATCCCAGCTACGTCACCAGACGCAACTTCCGGGGACAACTGAAATCTGCCGTATGAGCCAGCCCTTCTATCTAGAGATGTGGGGTTCGATCCCAGCGGTGTCGCAATACAATTTTTCGGTTGTTGCGTGTTAATTAAAGAAAAACGTGGAAAGAGCTATGACTTTGTGTATTTATCGTTTCTTTCCTTCAAGATTAAGGTCTGTTCGATTTATAAGGAGGTCACTGTGCTTAGATTATTCTTTTAAGCTTTGAATGTGGGTTTTGATTTTAGGATGTGGTCTACTCATAAGGTGTTAAACTTATTATTTCAGCCCTCTATACCGCATAATTGGTGTTGTGCTGTAAATTATGACAGTTCCTCTTGTTAGCTGTACAGACAAAATTTCCTAGCCATTCATTCACAAAATAATCGTAAAATTCCTGCAGCTTTGGTTGCTGCGGTGAACTTTCTTGAATTGATAACCATCCGTTATCTATGTCTGTCTTTGAAGACTTTAGCTTATACTCCTAAATTACAGTGAATTTTGGAAAAGTGAATTTCAGTGAAGATTACGTTACAGGGGAAGCCTAATGTTGTACGCAAGGACAAAGTAAGAGTCTCTGCGGACATGGGCACGAGGCAAGATGCCCCCCCCCTCCATCTCGACAAAATGCGTAATTACGCGTTTAGTACGCGTCGAAGTTTCACCAACGCGTAAAAACACGCATCTGGAATTTTTCTCGACACGTAAAAATATTCGCCGAAAAACGCGTAAAAACTACACCATCGGTTAAAAATACGGATCGCGAAACGCGTAAAACTACGCATCGAAGAATTTTACCAACGCGTAAAAATACGAATCGGGACGGTGTTTCATCTTTCAAAAATGGAAGTAAACGAAACTGTTTTCCGTAATCGTAATTTCGTTTTCCAGCAATGTTGCCTGTGTCCAGTATTGTTGCTATGTATACCATTTTATTTCATAAATATTTGTATTTCAGTTTAAAAATGGAGCGAAAAATTCTAAAAACGGAAATTCGACGGCACAAAAATTCCCTTGTAACGTAATCTTCAAGCATAAGATTGCCACGGCTTCGACGAATTTTTCTTTTTCCGTCATAATTTGGGTTACTCTCGAGATCGATGCATAACTGAACAGAAATTTGGGGGGCAATTGGTAGTGATGAGGGATGCTTTCCGCATGACACTTTCTGAACTTCCAAAAACGGAATTTTCGTCTTTCAAAACTTTAAAAAACGGAAGTTAGACGCAGTAAAGACTTCTCCCGTAATCTTGATTTTATTTTCCACGCGATGTTTCCTCTGCCTAGTATTGTTGTTAAATACAATTTTACTTCATAAATATTTGTATTTCACCTTGAAAAGGGAGGAGGGAAAACGTCCGAAAACGGAAATCGAACGTAGCAAAGTTTCTTCCGTAACTCTAATTTTTTTTTTCCCAACGTTGTTCCGAACATGTGTTCGTAAATATTGCCCCAAAAAAGGTTTGCATTTTTAAGTGTATTGATGTGGTTTAATAAAAGCTTGAAAATCGCATTCACTAAACGTAATTGAAAATTAGCATAAATTAAAAAAATGTACATAGTACTGTTCTTACAAATGGAATTTTCAGCTTATGTCATTTATCACTGCGAATTTTCAATTTTAGCCTGCTTCATAGACTTTACTTTGAGGTCTTTTAAATTTCTTCTTATCAGACTTAAAAGATTAACAAGTTAGTAAAATCATGCAGTGCATTGATTGTACAGCAATACCCTTTCCAACAGACCAGAAATCATTACTCAAGATATGATGATAATGGCTGTGGAATAAATCTCGGTCCTGTGCCCTGACCTTTGACCCCATTTCGCCAATTTTCAATAGGATTCGTCCCCAGGCAGGCCCCTACAACATACTAACATTTCATCTAAATCGAAGAATGTTTACATAAGTTATGGCGCATAGTGGCGATGGAAGTGATTCCGCTCCTATGTCCTGACATTTGACCCCATTTCGCCCATTTTCAATAGGGGTTGTCCCCAAGTGGTCCCCTACCACATACTAAAATTTCATTGAAATCGAACCTTTTTTACGTTAGTTAGGACGCATAAGAACAGTGGAATGGATCCCGCTTCTATGTCCTGACCTTTGACCCCATTTCGTTCACTTTCAATAGGGTTCCTTCCCAGGTGTTCCCCTTCCACATACTAAAAGTTCATCGGAATCGAACGATTTTTAAGCGAGTTGTCGTGCGGACGGACATGCGCACACAACGCGTGACGTAATGAGGCAGATGGGAATCGCGACCATCTGCTCGAAAGACTGTGACGTCATAAAACATTAATAGGACCCACACACAACGCGTGACGTAATGAGACAGATGGCGTGACCGCGCGCGAACATTTTAATCGCGAGATTGGATGTCATAAGATTTCTAAGCATGGGCTACATTAATGGGACGACGCCATGACACTAAAAACGTGGTAATTCGGGGTGGTTATTTAACGCACTAAACGAATTTTCCTAAAGTCGAGATCAAGCTAAATCGGTTTCTAGTACCAGAAAACGGTAGGTTAACGACTTTCATCAAAATCCTTAGAGCCGTTTTCAAAATAAAATTTACATACATACAAGAATTGCTCCTTTAATAGTATGGGATAAGGGTGATGGAATGGAACCCGATCCTATGTCCTGACCTTTGACCCCATTGCGTCCATTTTCAATAGGGTTCGTCCCCAGGTGGTCCCCTACCACATACTAAAATTTCATCGAAATCGAACCATTTTTACGCGAGTTATCGTGCCGACAGACGGACGGACAAAGCTGGAGCATATACGCTTCTTCAACCTACGGTTGGAAAGCGTAAAAAACACCGTCGGAAACGTCATTGTCTCCATGGCATTCTGTGCTTCGGAGAAATTTGCAGAGATTTCTTTGGAGTTGGGTCTGCAAATTCAATGTCATCTTCACTGTCTTCTTGGTTTAGTACTGTCTATTCAAGTTATCAACTCGTCGTCAACATGAACAAAATTGTCGATGTCATTTAAATCAAAATTCCATTTTGTTTCAGCCAGTCAGATAGAGGTGAGTCATCTTGACCAATAGGTTGATTACCAACTACAACTGCTTCAGGTGTTAGTCCAGCTTTCCGGAAGCAATTTCTGACTGTTTTAGGTTCAAGACTGTCCCACGCATCTTTCATTAGACGAATTGCATGCAACACAGAGACAGTGTTATCCAAACCTTGTTCTCTTCTTTCAATCAACTGGAGAACCAAAAATCTCTTGAAATGACCCTTGAAACTTTTAATTATACCCATGTCCATTGGCTGTAAAATCGAAGTAGCATTTGGTGGTAAAAACACAAACTTCATGTTGGATAAATTCTGCGTCTGGGGGTGCGCTGCGCAGTTATGAACAAGGAGCACATTTTTTCTATTTTTCCTGCGTAACTCGTTATTCCACTTTCTTACGTACTCTTGAAAGATAATGGAAGTCATTCATGCTTTTTATTAGCTGCATATTCCCGTCGAATATGCAGCTAATAAAAAAGCGTTAATGATGGCCGACTTGCGTTAAAAGCGTGAATGATGACATTTCCGTACATAGCAAATCGGTCATCCATGCCTCACCGGTATTCGAACCCTGACCCATGTTGGACGAATGGTCAGAGGCCATCGCTTAGACCACTGCGCCATCTGGGCGGCAATCTGTGCTTTCGTCCCAGGATCCATTGGATACACTTCTAGAAAACTATAGGGTATTCCGTACCACCTTCAACAAATTGAATGCTGATATTAGTTTTGTATCCAGTGTTATCATAATTTGAAATGGGTTACACCTTTTTTGGGACATCCTATACATCTTTCCCTGCAGCAGTAAAGTAACTCCCATGCATAAAATTCCGATGTAACGGAAATGAGTAACGGAAGTAGTCAAAACTATTGTTGAAATCTGATTTTTAAATGCTATTCCATGAAGTGAAAACAACAATAGTTAGTCCATCGTAACTCAACAATATGCACTGTCGAGTCACATTATTGTGACCACCAGCTAATATGCAGAGTAACCGCCGTGTGCAGCGCGGATAGCAGCTGGACGGGCTGTGAGTGACTCAATAAGGTGCTGGAAGGTGTTCACAGGTATGTGGAACCATGCTGACTGCAGTGCATCTGACAGCTGCTGGAGGTTGCGTGGTGCAGGATCCATAGAGCGAACAACACGATCGACGTGGTCCCACAGATCATCCATTGGGTTTAAGTCTGGGGAATCAGGGGGCCAGGGAAGTAGACTTTTTTTTGTTTTTTTTTTTTTTTTTTGGACCGTCAGACGTTTTTGGTGGCAGTAAACTAAATTCGAGGACTGTCGTCAAGAATTCGGGACTTTTGGTCAGCTTGGATAAGCAGTCGCCCGTCCCTAATTTATGGTCACTGACTCCAGGAAAGGTAGAGAGGCAGTGCCGTAAGATAAACATGCCTCACTGGGATTCGAACCCGGACCCATATTGGATGAATAGTAAGAAGTTATCGCTTAGACCACTGCGCCACTCGACATGCGAAAGATGCTACAAAGAGTACCAGTATATTCTCTTGACATTTTTTTACAGTGCACTTTCTTGTGTTTTTCTCCGACTGTTCCTCTAATTCGCATATTTTGATAGCAAACTTAAGATTGAAAAAGTGGTTTCTTTGCGGAAATCCGTCGCTCTCTTGGTATTGAATCAAGACTGAAAACGTCATGGAGAGAGTTGCGCATGTTTTGTTGAGGAAATTACGCTTCAGATGCTCGGGAAGACATCCTCAAGCTCTCGTCGTCTGAGCTTCGAACGCATTCATTGCAGCGGTTGTTCGATATTTCTGTGAACTTAACCTTGGAAGTACGGTTGACCTAGATATTTTTTCTCGGCCAAAACCACGAGGCAGAGCTGCTCTTATTGTGGTCAGAAAAGGAAAACGATTTAGTTTTGCTTTTATTTCTCACATTGTCGGATGCGGAACAAACTTGTAAATATGATGACGCGGTGTTGGTCTGACATCACGAGAACGATTCACACGTCACGTAATTACAAAACCCGAAGAACCGATTTCGTTTTCCGAAGCTTTTTTCTTTTCTTCTGTTTGTGTGTGTGTGTGTGTGTGTGTGTGTGTGTGTGTGTTACGTCACAGCGCACGCCTCGTGTGAGCACCCTAGGTATGCGCGCCGACATCGATTCCGGCTGGCATAGCAACGGGCGGCTTCCATGTAGCCCTTCTCGATGTGACGTAGAAGCTCATCGATTGCCAGCGCACGTCACTTCACTTGTGACGTCAGAGAGCCACCTGTACACCGTGACGAGACTGCCATTGGCTGAGACTCTGACGTCAGAAGCTGGCGACGTCACATGCCTTGGGTTCTCGCAGCCGAGGAAATATATAGTTGAGAACGCCGTACGACGAGCATTACTACCGAACAGAGAGGAACAGGCAAGATCAGAGGAGGTCCGAATATCATACTTGGACACCCGACTGGATTTGTTCCATCACCGGAAGTCCAACCAGCTGACCCTATGCACGTGTGGAAGTGGACTTGAAAATTTCATTCAAGATTTCCAGCCCTCTCGTTGAGTTCGCTTTCGTAGCCTTGGACTTACCTTCCTATTTCTTTGGACTTACAAACTTGGAAACATATGGACTAAGTAGTTTAAATGTTACGAATGCCCAAGGAAAAGAGTTTGGGGACCTTAACGGACTGCTAAATTCATGTAAGTATTTGATTTTCCTATTCATGTTTTGTTTCGCGTCGAAGAGTACAACATTGAAGGGAAAGTTGAGCCTTACAAAACAAACAAATCATATTTGTTTCGGAACAACAGTTTTAGTCTGGGCGATTGCGTATTCATTAAATTAAATTCTCAGTGCTTGTATAGTTACGCTTATCCCAGTTTCGATTTCGCATTGTGACAAATGTTATCTTTATTCTACTTTTGAATACGGTCATTTGGTAGATTCTTACGGTTCCTCCGTAAGCTGCTTATGATTATGTTAATACATGATATGTTTACAGTTTTTTCATGAGCTCGTTACTCCCGCCTAGAAGCAATTAATAGTTTCGATAACATTATTATGGGGAAAACACGTTCCTTGTTGATGTTTTCAATGTAATGTTGATTCCTCGGTTTAATTGAATAGGAAGTCATTTCTTCAAAAATCCAATTTTCAGGAGCGCTGAACAACATTACTAAATACGTGTCAGCTGTTCTGCATTTAATGTCGTCTTTTTTTTTCGTCATTTATGGTTTTTTTAATGATATTTTCTTAAATATTGGCATCCTCTCTGACAGAGAAATGATATGCATTTTTTTAAAGATTTCCTCGATGAAAATTTTGCTTGTTCGTAATATGTATACACCTTTATGTTTTGTTTTGTTTTTAACACCTGCATTCTGCCAATCCGGATCCCTCCCCTCCGTCGTACCACTAATGCTCCTAGCCTTTGAGTTGGGCTAACTCCCCCCCCCCCCCCCCCAACAAACGCCCAACAACAAACACCTTTCATAATATATTTACATGTCCTTTATTAGCTGTTGTTGTTATTAACACAATTTATTTTCCAAGAAACCTCTAATTTAAATTATTAAGAGTTCTAGAATCCTTATAAAGGAAGCTTGAAGAAAAAAAAAAAAAAAATGTAGAGAAATGTCATCCCGTTACTTCCGGAAGATATTTTCTCCCCATTATCGGTAACATTGCCGTGAAAACAAAGATACAGTAAAATTCTTCCACAAGATATTTTGTTGCTACTTTTACGCTAATTCTAGTTTTATGCAAATCCTTTTTAGTTATACTGTTCTGTAAACTATGGCTTGCATCACCTAATTAAGCCGTTTATTTTCCCTAAATTTTAAAGAAAAGATGAAATATTTCAGGTTTTGAAGTTGTTTTCCTTATTTATTTATTTATTTATTTATGTTTGAGAAGACTACTTAGTTCTTTGTCAGGAAGTTTTCCTTCAGTGTCAACATGGAGATATTTGAGAAAAAGCCAAGAATTTTTGGCTTCACGGTTTTAAAGTGTGAATACAGATCAGGTTGTCCGATACCCTGAATAAAGGTTTTTATGTTCGATCTAGCGCAAAATATTTTTAGTATCCCGGAACTACCGTTTAAAGTTTTGTTTTTCCTTAGCTGTAGCGCTTAATCTGGTGTATTTTTTCAGATATTTTACATTCTTTTATAATGTATACATACAGCTGTTGGATGTCTAACATTACCAGCAACCGCATTTGCGTGGAGTGAATGAGGGGGGGGGTATATTGATCAAGGTTGTCTGCGTTCCGGTGTTGGTCAACAAACAGGCCCAGAGGTTAAATGTGGGTGGACTCCATCGCCAGAGCTGAAGCGTATTTCGGCTTCATGGCATAATTTGTAATAATGGACATGAAACTAAATTGGGACTAGAGATTTCTCATCCCGTTTTGTCCGGCACTACATGGGCTACAAATAATTCTGAGAGATTCTTAATTATCATATTTTAAATCTCAATTTTTCATCCATTCGAGTGTATTTTATGCAATTCATATCTGCGATAATCCTAAAACAGATCGATATTTTCGCCACGTTCCGTACTTTCCTTTTTGCATTATTTGAATGGAAGTAGAGATTAAAACGGTTTGTTTAAATTCTTCCTAGGAAGGACACTTGAATTTAAATGACGCCTGGCTCCAATTTTACCGCGGTAAATGTAACCTTGAGATTTCCCAGATTTTTGTATTGATCTTGAAGTTTGCTTTCCCATAATCTTCAGCTGAAGCCAAGCGCAGGTGCACTTCATGACGTCAGAGGTCGTGACGTAGGACTGCGTGCCAGAGATCTCGGCTAGATGTGAAGCAGATGCCCGCATACAACAGATTCCATTAAAATCCCCGTTTGCCCAATAGCATTCCAGTGGGTCGGGGTGGAGTTCGTCTCTCTTTCGGGCGCCCACCGACTCCCCTCCCTCGCGCGCTGCCCCTCTGCAACACTTCCTCTTGTGGCACGGGATCAGGGTTACGTGTTCGTGTGACGTCAATGGGAAGAATCGGAAATAGCTTCGTCGCTTTGACGTCAGAGTGTTGGATCGATGGCTAGCAGTAAATGGTTGATGCTATTTTGGGAAACTTCTTCAAGCACGTAACATAAACGAAGGCTATTTCGGGGCCGCACGAAAGGCGAGGAATCAGCCGGGACAACTACCATGGGAGGAAAAAAGAAAAAGCTTCAGGGGCAAGCATTATACTGCATGGTTTTCGTTTCGACGATACCGCAAAAATTTAATAAGACGTAGAAACACAAGCGTAAAGAAATTAAAATGCGATCTTTATAAGTGTAAAAGTGTTCCAAAACACAGTTTGCAATTTCCCTAGTGATGCGATTTCTGCACATTAATGTGCACCTTGTAGAAAAGCGGATTCTAGGGCGGATTTGCTGTGTCATCAGAAAAGATATAATTGAACTAAGATGCATTATGTTTAATCTAATTGTTTTCGTTTATGACTGGATATTTGGAGAAATTAATTTAAAAAAAACTTAAGAAATGGAGAAAAATATAATAATAATAAAAACATCCAGATAGACTTCAATCTGAAATTTTTATCATGCTTCAGTAAAACATTAAACAGTCCTCGCTGAAAGAGCAATTTTTCAAGCACTCACAACTCTAAAAACCTAATTCCACTGAGTAGAGATGTTTGCACTGCAATACATCATATTTTGGAAGCTGGCATTCAGCTTTATTTATATTGCTACCTAAATTTGAACAATAGAAAATTATTAGAAATTGTTCCCATATAAAGATTTTTTGTTTTTTTCACGGCAGTGGGTGGTTTACACTCTGTGACAAAAACAAAAATCGAGGCACCTCAAACTGGCATCCAATTGGTTAGGTTTTTTTTTCTTGTTGTTGTTTACGCTTTCCAACGTAGGTTGAAGAAGCGTATATACACCAGCTTCGTCCGTCTGTCTGTCCGTCCGCTCGTCCCCACGATAACTCGCGTAAAAATGGCTCGATTTCGGTGAAATTTTAGTATGTGGTAGGGGACCACCTGGGGACGAACCCTATTGAAAATGGACGAAATGGGGTCAAAGGTCACGACATAGGAGAAAGATCTATTCCATTGCCCTTATGCGTCATAACTTGCGTGAAAACGGTTCGATTTCGATGAAATTTTAGTATGTGATAAGGGACCACCTGCGGACGAACCCTTTTGAAAATGGACGAAATGGGGTCAAAGGTCAGAACATACGAGCGGGATCTATTCCATTGCACTTATGCGTCATAACTTGCGTAAAAATGCTTCGATTTCGATGAAATTTTAGTATGTTGTTTCGGAAGTATCCTGATACGGTCCTGTGGAATATAATCGAAATGGGGTCAAAGGTCAGGACACAGGACCGAAATTTATTCCACAGCCATTTTCCTCATAACTTGAGTAATAACTTGAATAATGATTTCGGGTATGTTGGAAAGCGTATCATAATCAATGCATTGCACGATTTTACTAACTTGTTTTTACTACTGTGTTCTAATCTAAATACCCTAGAGAGGCTGAAACTAACTGGCAGGACAATGATTTACATCCTGCGTTTTCTGGTAACACACACTCTAATGATTCCTTAATAATCAGAAACGCGCTTGTTAGCAAGGTGAGGACATTTTTACCACTCCTAATGTTTGGGAGGGCTGAGATTTTTCTCCATCCCAGCGTTATCTTATTAGCATCCTTAATATTTCACATCACCCTATGGGAATTTTTGTGGTGCGTTACTGAATTAAAGCAAAGGTATAACATTTTTAGATTTTTAATCACTTGTACGTGTAGATTTCTTGGAATTTTCATTTGTGATTAACGAGGAAATTTTTGTATGTATTAATATACACTAAATGGCCACTTTATTATGACCACCCTCTCAGTACTTCTTTGAGCCACCTTTTGCCTTTAATACTGCGTCGATTCTTCGTGGCATGGACTCCAGGAAATATTAATAGGTGGTTTGTGGAATCTGAGACCATGCTTGATGAATAGCACTTTCCAGGAGTGTGAGATTGCAGGGTTGTGGATCCAGCTGTCTGATGGCTCGTTCAACTTCATCCCACAAATTCTCAATGGGGTTGAGATCGGGAGATTGTGGGGGCCACCTAAGCAAAGTAAACTCACCGGCATGTTCCTGAAACCAATCCTGTACAATACGAGCACTCTGGCAGGACGCTATATTTGTTGAAAGTAGCCATCGCCATTGGGATAAACCATCCACATGACAGGATGCACTTGGTCCGCAACGATGTTTAGATATGATGTGCCAGTCAGAAGTTGATCAACACGAATTAAAGGGCCCAAAGCATGTCAAAAACATTTCCCAAACCATAATGTTGCCTCCACCAGCTTGAAGAGTTGTAGCAATGCATTTGGGGTCCATGCTTTCGTGCTGTTTCCGCCGAATTCTCACTCTGCCATCGGCATGGTGCAACTGAAAACGTGATTCATCGGACTACATAATTTGTTTCCAATTATCGACTGTCCAATCCTTGTGCTCCTGTGCGAACTGGAGACGTTTTCTCTTGTTAACTGCAGACAGCAAAGGTGTTTGAACAGGCCTTCGGCTGCCATATCCCATCCGATGCAATGTACGGCGAACAGTGCGTGCAGAGATCATTTGAGGGGATCCTTGATTAAGACGGTCTGTAATTTGCTGCACTGTTGCCCTTCTGTTGTCTGTTACCAGTCTGGACCCTCTCCGTTCCGCCCGAGCAGTCACTAGTCGCTGACGACCACACGTTGCACGTCGAGACCCAGTTTTTTGGCTGACAGTCCAGTCTTTAAACACTTTAAACAACAGCTGCTCTGGAACATTTCACGAATGCGGCGGTTTCGGTGATACTCGCTCCATGGCTCCGAACTCCTACAATTCTCCCACGTTGAAAGTCCGTCAAATCGCATTTTTTACCCACATCTCGTCATCCAAAAATCACTTCTACTACTGTCGCAAGCACTAAGCTTTCCCTTTTTATACTAGCCTCGCCCTCTGGCGGCAACAGCGTGCAGCCATAGCTCATTTGTTTAAAACTGTCAGGTGGTCATAATAAAGTGGCCACTCAGTGTATATATAAATAAGAGAACTGTGATCATACGCATATAACAAGTCAACAATTTTCAGCCCCCTCAAAATTTGTAATTGCCCTCGCCGGAAAAAAACTCTGAATGCAACGCAAAGTTAGAGTAGAGAGCGGAGTGGCTGCGTGCTCAGTATTAATTTAGGAAAAGTTTGCCTCTTCAAATTTATTATTTTTTGAATGAAAGGAATCTTGTTTGATCAGAAAAAGTTAAGGTCTGAAAATACAATTTTAAAGGTTGTTTTATTACCTTTTTTCGCCGATTTTTCTTTACAGATGTAAAATGCAATGGAAGAATACGTCAGCGTACTAATAGATTGCTTTTCAGTTATTTCCTGCGTTTCTTTAAAACTGCGTTAAAAGAGCTTTTCGGTCTAACCGTTTATACTCGTACAGAATAGAAATATCGAGGAAGCGTAATTCTGAGAAAGGTAAAACAGACACAATTTTCTTTCTGCCTTTATTTATTTTTATATTTTTTTAATTTCGTTAGAACTTTTATGTCATAAAATAATTTGCAGAAAACAAAAAGATGGATTTTATTTAAGCTCTTCCTTCAAGCATTAAATAGGACTGAATGCCCAGAAACGTAGTGCTTTAACCTTCTCGATGCGGCTCAACTCCATCGCTTAGTGTGACGTCACAAAAACGATGGCCAAGCCCGTAAAGAGAGGAGGGGTGAGTCCCGGGAGCCCCGCCCGCACTGCCTGTTTAGGTACTCTACTCTTCGAGTTTCCCCCATTGTCCGCTTATTGTCTCTGTTTCGTTACGGCTGGGAGAGGTCTTCCACTCCATCCTCCTGTGCAAGTTGTATACCGAACGGGCAGTGGCGTAACGCAAAATCTTTGGACATCCCCCCCCCCTCCCGCGAA
Source organism: Macrothele yani (assembly GCA_039090855.1). Taxonomy (NCBI): domain Eukaryota; kingdom Metazoa; phylum Arthropoda; class Arachnida; order Araneae; family Macrothelidae; genus Macrothele; species Macrothele yani. The sequence continues at coordinate 4,249,279 of CM077032.1, read as the reverse complement.
ATTTTCCTAACAGGCACCCTACATAGTAAAAATTAATGCAAAAATTGAGGATAAATATTTAACTTCTCCGTAGTAAAAATATATTTTCCAGATATTGATTATGTGATCACTTATGTATTGCTTTTAATTATGTGAGCAATTATTCCGGTAAGTATCCTCGATAAGTTTAGTACTCAGGGAAAAAAGTGCAAAATCTTCAAATCAAGTAAAAACAAATACTGATCTTAGATGTCTGAAAAAACTATTCGTGCCATTCAATCAAAACTACTCAAATGCCTACCGTCTGTGCACGATTAAAATAAGAGTAAAAACCTATAAAACCTTTAATGGATATAGATAAAACCTTACATAAGACCTTTCGGATCGTAAAATACGATCCATCATCAGATGTTACAAATATATATATATATATATACGCAATGAAAACAGCCCTCAACATAATTGGCGTGATCGCTGGGAAGAGTCAACATAATCCAAAATTTGATTATATATTGTAGTTGTTGGAGTCATAGAGTTGTTTGTACAGGAATACCACTGGGAACAATGGTGGGTATAATAAGGAAGTGCCGATTTCCAAGGAAGCGGTATGAGTTCCGGTGCGTTATCGTGCACACCCTATCCCCGAAAGAATGAATGAAAATGCTTTCTGTAAACCTGAGGTGTGATCTGGACATTGGAACGTTTAGTACAGAAACATGATCCCAAACTGGAGCGTGGGAGCCCTGGCTGACTAAACATGACATCGCGGTCGAATTTGCTTTCATTCTTATGTCAAACTTATGTTCAGCCAACCTAGCCCTGAGAGTTCGAAAAGTATATCCTATGTATACTTTTTCTGTTTCCGTGGGCAGCACAGGCTCTAACGGTATCAGGTATACTTCATGCTTATGTGTTAAGTCCGTATATATATATATATTTGTGTATTACCAGCACTAGTAACATCTGATGATGGATCGTATTTTACGATCCGAAAGGTCTTATGTAAGGTTTTATCTATATCCATTAAAAGTTTTATAGGTTTTTACTCTTATTTTAATCGTGCACAGACGGTAGGCATTTGAGTACTTTTGACTGATCTTAGAGTGTCTGGTTTCGAACTTCCTGTAAAACTCTTTAATTCCTGAATACAATAATTTTTGAGAAAGAGGAAAAACAAGTGTGTTTATATTTTTCTAGTTTTAAATATTTCAGCGATATTGTTTCTTTTTAGTTTCTTGTCTTTTAAATTCAAGAAGCAAGCATACTTTACAAAATAAAGAAAGCTTGCGTTATTAAAATCTAGATTCCCTTCTAACGTTCTTCTTAGCGAATATTTCAATCAGTTTCCTCACGTGTAGTTTTCTGGCTCGGTCATTTTCAATGCTTATCATCGCAAGTCCATCAAGCCTTCTTTGAGTGTGCGATGACCGAAGGTAGAAACCTCAGGTTCGATCAAGTACGAGCGCTCGTACCAATTAATATCCGCTGTGCGTCGGCTGGGCACGTTAAGCCGTCGGACCCCGGGTGCTGGCCCCCGGTAATAAATAAGGGCGTTTTCCTCCCCCTTTTTACCTCGCTTCCGTGTCACTTTCCTAACGGCCACTCTAGCCCAAATCTCCTAGTTTCCTATTTCTAAGGGTTGTTTAAGACCTGGGGTCAGACACTCGCTTCCTAAAATCCTCTATATATATGTCTGTGTCAATGGGGCCCTTTACTTCAAAAACTTTCGTATCCAAAAGACAGAAAATTTAAGACAAAATTTTTTAGAGCAAGTAGAAAACCTCGTGTCTAAAATTAAATTGCTAAATAAAAAAAATATATACATAGATCTGGCCTCCTAAAATCCCACCCCCCACCCCGCGACGCGGGGTTGCGGGGGCTATCTTTACGCCCCTGCAAGTTGGCAGAAACAGCCGAAAGTGCGAAGCGCTGGATTCAGCAATTTCTCATAATAAATTTATTTCCAAAAACGCACTAACTTCTGGAACTTTTTTAGATTGCAGTTTTGTCTGATAAACTGCTGAGCAAACAAAAATGGATTCGGAGCAATAATTCCACTGGTTTTTGCTCTAAACTCTAGGTACTATTTTTCGTAGCGGAGCTGTTTCATCCATAAACTCTAGGACTACTTTTCGTAGCGGAGCTGTTTCATCCATAAACTCTAGGGACTACTTTTCGTAGCGTAGCTGTTTCGCATTCTACATAGGAGTACACTCTTAGGTTGACCCAGAGTATAGAATGAATTCCGAAGGACAAGAAGAAGATGACGAGAAGATGACGACGTGGGAGATGGGTAGATGAAATTCGATACCATACCGGAGTGACATGACAGAGAATGGCTCAGGACAAAGAGTTGTGGAAAAAACTTGGGGATACCTTCATCCAGCAACGGGTAGATGATAATGATGTCCGTTGATTCAGATGCTGTGATTTACCGGCGAAAATCCATGACGTGAAAGTAAAGAGAAGTAAAATTATTTTTTTGCGACTGCGCACTGACTGAATGCCAATTACTGCGCTCTGACCGAATGGCATTTCACCAATAGCATGCTTTTGCCGACCTATTTTCGAGTTTTTACATTCCTAGATGCATTTCTGAAAGTTCTCCTGTAAATTGAGTTTCACCGCAGAGCTCTAGTGCTTTAAGAATAAACTGCATTACAGGGATGACTTGACTCATTAGTGAAGAAACCATCGAGTGCGATTTTTAGTGATTTATGAAAAATATACAAGTGCTCTAGAAGTTTTAGAAATTTGTGTTTAATGATTTGATTTCGTCAATACTACTTGTTAGTTTTCAGTTTAATCTTCAATGTGATTATACGTTTTATATTCCTTGTGACGTATGCTAGGGTTTGTCAAAATAATGGAAACAACGTTTATGGAGAACTTTTTATTCAAAAGCTGTAAGCTGGACTTTCAGACCGGAAGCAGTTTGACTTGGAATAGGCTTATACAAGTCATGCTTATGCGATAATGTAATTTGAGCCCACTCTTCCCTTTCTGTGTTTGTGTAAACTCTCCCAGACTTTAAACCTTAAATTTCTCAACTGTGCCAGTGATGTTAGAGGTGGAAAGCGTAGTCTGACCTTTCGCTCCAGATATTTCCATAAATGTTCAGTAATGTTGAGATCTGGAGGTTGAGGTGGCTACTGTACCTCATGCTCTGAAAACCACAACGTAACACGTTTCGCATGGATGTATTATATGCTTGAAATCAGGGACATTCATTAGGGAACAATGAATGCAACAATGGGAGCAGAAGTATGAATTCGTACTTTGCAGATATGGCACGAAACAAGATTCATCAAACCAGATGACACGAAACATGGTTCATGAAACCAGATGACACGTTGCAAGTCTTTAGCATCCCAGTTTTTATGTGCTTTTAAACCACGTTACACAATTTGCTACATTGATGTTGGTAATCAGAGGAGTGTGGGTTGCAGAACGGCCAGAAATACCGGCACGATGGAGTTCCCGACGAACTGTTATGACGTAAACGGGATCAAATGATGATAACACAATATCATCATCATCATCATCAACAACCATTATCAATCCACTGCTGGATGAAGGTCTCCCCAAATTTCTTCCACAATTATCTGTCTTGGACCTGTCTCCTCCATGTCACTCCAGCATACTTTCGAATTTCATCCTTCCATCTCCCATGAGGTATTCTTCTGGGTCGTTTCCTGTCCCTCGGAATCCAGTCTAAAATTTCGGTTGTCCATCGGTGGTCCGTTCTTCTGGCAACATGTCCAGCCCATAGCCATTTCAGTGATTTCACTCTGGTCGTGATGCCGCCCACTCCTGTCATTTTTCTTATCCACAAGTTCCTCTTCTTATCTTTCCTGGTTACACCAAGCATGCATCTCTCCATGCTTGATTGAGTTGTCTGCAGTCTTTGTATGTCTTTTTCACTTAAGGTCCATGTCTCTGCTCCATACGTAAGCACTGGCAAGATGCATTGATTAAACACTTTTCTTTTGAGACATAATGGCATACTGCTCTGAAATATTGTACTTTTTCTTCCAAAAGCTCTTCATCCAAGTTTTATACGCCGATTAATTTCTTCATCAATGTGACCCTCACTCGGTATCTGCTGCACAAGATAAATGTAGGAATCGGTTGTCTCAAACTTTTCTCCATCAATCCATAAATCTTCGTTTCTTGTAAAAGCATTGTACATCAGTTTAGTCTTCTGAAAGTTCATTTTTAATCCCGATTCTGTACTCTTGTCAGCAAGTTCTTACATCATACTCTGCAGCTCTGAAGGGGTAGTCGCAAAGATGACTACGTCATCAGCAAAACGAAGGTGAGTTAAGTAATCTCCATTAATCTTTATCCCTTTGTTTTCCCAGTTCAATGATTGAAAGACATTTTGCAATGTGGCGTTAAAGAGCTTGGGAGATATGATGTCACCTTGTCTCACTCCCTTTCCAATTTTTATTTGTGCTGTATCCTCAAATATCCGATCCTTAGCACTTGCATTTTCATAGATGTTATTAATAATGGTAATGTATGCATCTTCAATTGCGTAGGATTCCAAAGCCATTGTTACTGCTGATGGTTTCACGGAATCGAAGGCCTTTTCATATAGTCAATAAAAGCCATGCATAATGGGAGTTCATATTCTCTTGTTCTTTCAATTAGTTCTCTCAGTACATGGATAAGATCTACAGTGCTGTAGCCAATCCTGAATCCAGCTTGTTCTCTTGGTTGAGCCATGTCTAGTGTTACCTTCAAGCGATGTAAAAGAGCCTTAGTGAAGATTTTATAAACCACTGAAAGGAGGCTGATGGGCCTGTAGTTCCTGAGATCCTCAACGTCACATTTTTTATGGAGCAGGATCACTGTAGCATTGTTCCAATCCTCAGGAATCTTCCCTTCATTAAGACATCTGGTGAAAACTTGGGCGAGTGTACTTTCAATTTCTCCCCTTGCTTCTTGTATAATGTCCACGGTAATTCCGTCTTCTCCTGGAGGTCTTCCCCGTTTCATGTTCTTAATTGCATATGTAACTTCTGCAGGTACAGTATAATAAATAGCTGGTGCGCAAAATAGGGGAGAGGGGAGAAATATCCTGTGCCACAAAAAAACAAAAAAGATCTATACGATATGCTATCCACAATATCCGATCTCGCTACGGAACTTCAAAATTCGACAGACGATTGAAATTTAAAAGTTAATCAAACCTCAAGTATTCTCACTAATCGCTCCTGTTACCAGTAATTTGTTGTCATACAAATACGAAAAAAGTGAGAACGTAGTTTTTCCGTTAATATACGAAAGGAATTGCGAAAAGATTTCTGAAAATTCAGAATTTATGTTAACACATCTTTAAAACGGTAATTTACCGTCAAAATGAAAAAGAAACTGTGGAAAGATTTCTGAAAATTCAGAATTTTCCGTTAACACATCTCTAAAACGGTAATTTACCGTCATTGATAAGAAAGAAACTGCAGAAAGGTTTGTGAAAATTCAGGATTTTCCGTTAACGCATCTTTAAAACGGTAATATATTTAGAAGGAACTGCAGAAAGTTTTCTGAAAATTCAGAATTTTCCGTTAACACATCTCTAATACGATAATTTACCGTCAATATAAGAAAAAAACTGTGGAAAAATTTCTGAAAATTCAGAATTTTCCGTTCACACATCTTTAGAACGGTAATTTACCGTCAATATAAGAAAGAAACTGTGGAAAGGTTCCTGAAAATTCAGAATTTTCTGTTAACACATCTCTAAAGCGGTAATTTACCGTCAATATAAGAAAGAAATTGTGAAAAGGTTTCTGAAAATTCAGCAGAATTTTCTCGTGGTACGAAAAATCCGTGAAATTCAGGTTTTTTTCGTCATTCCACGGAAAAGGTTGCACCAGAAATATGCTTCGTTAATTCACGAAAGAAATGATGTTAAGTGGCTCGTGAAGTTCAGAATTTTTTTTACAGTGTATTCACTAAAAAGTATTGTTATACTAAAAAGTATTGTTAGGACACGAAGCAACATCATTAATATACAAATTTTATCTTAAACTTCTGTGCTACTTTCCACTATTGCTTTAAGATTTAAAGTTTCGTGTTGACAACTGTGGAACTCACTTCTTTTTATTGTTTTTTTTTTTATTGGATAATGACATCCAAGTCTTGCACGGTTCTGTCATTTTGATGTTGATAAACATCGTCTGCCCTTTTCTTAGATTTTGGTGATCCTCTCACACCCTTGTCTAGATTTCTTATTAAAGCTTTAGTTTCGGCTTTTCCATCTTTTTCCATCTCAGACTTGGAGTCGGCTACAACGATATCTACAGCACTATTAACTGGTTAAAAAAAATAACAGACAAACTTCCTTTTTTAAGCTTTCCAACCGTAGGTTGAAAAAAGCGCTTTGTCCGTCTGTCTGTCTGACCGTCCGTCTGTCCGTCCGCACGATAACTCACGTAAAAATGGTTCGATCCCGATGAAATTTTAGTATCTGGTAGGGTACCACCTGGGGACGAAGCTTATTGAAAATGGGCGATGTGGGGTCAAAATTCAGGACATAGGAGCAGGATCCATTCCATTGCCCTTATGCGTCATAATTTGCGTAAAAATGGTTCGATTTCGATGAAATTTTAGTATGTGGTAAGGACCACCTGGGGACGAACCCTATTAAAAATGGGCGAAATGGGGTCAAACATGAGGGCATAGCAGCGGGATCCATTCCATCGCTCTTATCCGGCATAACTTACCTAAAAATGCTTCGATTGCGACAAAACTTTACCATGTTCCGTAGATATACTGAACCAATTCTGTTTAATATAATCGAAATGGGGTCAAAGGTAGGGCACAGGAGCGAGATTTGTTCCACTGCCATTATCCTCATAACTTGAGTAATGATTTCTGGTATGTTGGAAAGCGTATCACAATCAATGCATTGCATGATTTTACTAACTTGTTTGCTTTTCCTGAGATTCTTGCTTCTGTTTCTTTTTCTTCCGTTTCTCATTTCCTATCAAATATTGGCCCTTCATAACAACGAACGTATAATTCTGCTATATACTGATATGTCAGACAGTTTGTATTAGAGACAAAAAATGGATGTGCAAAATTAATAATGCAATTCAACAAATAAGTCTCCTCCTTCACTTTACTGAATAATAAGAGTGTTGTACCGAAAGTAATGCAAAAGTAGGCAAACTTTTTTAACTGACAGAGGTCGTCCAAATTGCACATGTTAGTAGAGTAACTCTTTCTCTATACAAAGGTACTACTCACCATAGTCTCCATCACAAGCGATGCATTTGCGCCATCGTTGAACCCAACTCTCGAATACTCTTTGAAAAAGTTCAGGTGTGGACTGTTGTAGCCACTTCTTTAGAGCCACTTTCACCTCGTCTGTGTCATCAAATCGTTGTCCCCGGAGACTATTCATCCGTCAGTCTGATGGCCGTGCGTGGGTATGGCAGTAGCCAGGGGAAGCTATCGAGAGATCGGGGGTTCGATCCCAGCGGTGTCGAAATACAATTTTTCGGTTGATGTGTGTTAAAGAAAAACATGGAAAGAGCGATGACTTTGTCTATTGACATTGTATCCACGTATTTGGAAGATTTTCACCATTTCTATCGCCCTTTGGATTTGTTAGCTATAATTAAATAGCTTGTGCGGTTAAGCCCCAACAGATGGAAACGTCCCATTTGCTGAGCCCATTCCTACGAATTTGTGGTCATATGCTGACAGATAAGCAAACATAGCGCCGTGGATTGTTGGCACCGTAGCAAATGCACTCGGCTAGGTATCGAGAGATATGGGATGCGATCCCAGCGGTGTCGCAATACAATTTTTAGGTTGCTGTGTGTTAATTAAAGAAAAACGTGGAAAGAAGAATGACTTTCTCTAACAGAGGTCGTCGCTCTTTCCACGTTTATAAGTGAGGCACGGAAAAATTCTCATTGGCCGCCACCAGGAATCGAACCTAGGGTCTTCCAGTTTCGCGCCGGATACGCTTACACTGCACCACAGCAGCCTCGAATTCCTCTAGACTCACATACACTAACTGCCAAGCCAATTTGGCAGGTTGCTTCTTGGAGCCCCGCACAATGCTGGTGATTCACCAAAGATGGTAAGCAGCAACGGAGTTAGTGTACGTGAGTCTGCTGAGGAATTCGAGGCCACTGTGGTGCAGTGGAAGTATATCCGGCGCGTAACTGGAAGACCCTGGGTTCGATTCCCGGTGACGGCCAATGAGAATTTTTCCGTGACTCACTTATGAACGTGGAAGGAGCGATGACCTCTGCTTGATGTTCCTAGTCCACGTGAAGTGTCTGTGTTAATGATTTTGTCTATTTATATTGTCATGAGATTCTACGCAAGGGTCTGGGAAAACGAAAACTTAATGCCAGATTGGTAAATTGCATTCTGAATGATGACCAAATGGAGGCTCGTTCGTCGATGTGTTCTGATCTGCTGGGCACTGTAAATGAGGACTCTGATTTTTGCTCCAGAATTATTGCAGGAGATGAAACAGTATGATCCACAAAACTAAACGACAAAGCGCTGAATGGAGAGGTACCCACTCACAGTATCATGCAGACATTACATCTATCCAAACAGCCCTGACAAAATAACTTGCGGACATCCCGGAAAGTGCCTTCCAGAATTTTTTTCAGGATCTTCAGAAACGCTGGAAACTGTGTGCTGATTCAGAACGGCGGTTTTTGGAAGGTAACCGGCATTAGTCGTGAGCATGATACATTTTTTTATATTTATTGTGTCAGTCCTTTTCGAACGTTGGTTGTACATGAGATTTCACACAATCCTATGATGGGCAAATTTAGTTTTCAAGGGAATCCATTTTGACCTTTAACCTCTCAAAACATTAATTTTATTAAATATAGCAGAGGTAGAGAAATAAGAAAATAGACTAGGAAAAAACAAACATTACTTCTTTTTAAACTTTTTATCCTGTGAACAGCTAGACTTTTTTCATCCCCCGCGCATGTCCGGCCATATGCGTCGTCGAAGTCGTGATGTCACGGAATGGCGACTGGGCATAAACACACATTGTTTACATGTTAGCTAACCTTAGTTTTATCTTTGGCGTTTATCGATAATCCTGTAAAATTGATTGTAAATGGTGAAACTGAATTTTTTAGATATGGGTTTATGTTTTGCAGCATACTGTAATCACCAGACTGTTAAAAATCAGTGTTCATTTTATAGATTTCCGAGAAACAAACGGAAAACTAAAATGTCCGTAAATGTGTAGTTTAGCGTCCTTAATTATTTGGCTTCGTATTTGGAAAAAATGAGATATAAATATGTTAAGTAAAGAAGTAGGATTAAAAATGAACTTTCAGAAGACAAAAGTGATGTACAATGCTTTTATAAGAAATGAAGATTTATCGATTGATGGAGAAAAGCTGGAGACAACAGATGCGTTCATTTATCTTGGACAGCAGATATCAAGTGAGGGTCCATTGATGAAGAAATTAATCGGCGTATTAAACTTGCCTGGAGAGCTTTTGGAAGAAACAGCATAATTTTCAAGAGCAATATGCCATTATGTCTTAAAAGAAAAGTGTTTGATCAATGCATCCTTCCAGTGCTTACGTATGGTACAGAGACGTGGACCTTAACTAAAAGAGACATACAAAGGCTGCAGACAACTCAAAGCAGCATGGAGAGGTGCATGCTGGGGGAACCAGGAGATATAAGAAGAGGAACTCGTGGAACAGAAAAATGACAAGAGTGGAAGACATCATGATCAGAGTTAAATCCCTGAAATGGCAATGAGCTGAACATATTGCCAGAAGGACAGACCATCGATGGACAGCCGAAATTTTAGATTGGATTCCAAGGGACAGGAAAAGACCCAGAAGAAGACCACATGGAAGATGGGTGGATGAAATTCGAAAGTATGCGGGAGTAACATGGAGGAGACTGGCACAAGACAGACCGTTGTGGAAGAGGCTTGGAGAGACCTTCGTCCAGCAGTAGATTGATAATGGTTGACAATGATGATGATGTAATTTGATGGCAAATGATTAAAAAATTTCATCTGTGAAATGCATTTTAAAGATTTTTACCGTAAAACTTACCTCCAAGTACGACGACGTGAACACCAGCTATACGGCAAGCCTAACACAACGCCGACTTTTTTCATCTCCTCGGGCCCGACATGCCCGGGGGATGAAGAAAGTCGGCGTTCCGGGTCAACGGGTTGACAATTTCTTGAGGGTCCAACGGGTCGGGTCAAGAAGTTCCTGACCCGGTTTTATTCCCGTTTTATTTTTGAAAAGAAAAAAAAATATATTCCAAAGAAAAATGCGCGTTGTGGAATTCTGTGTCGATACTGGTGCCCAAGAAGTGAATAATGATTTGCCATGCATAAATATTCTCGTCTCTTTCTTAAAGCAACGAAGATTTCCACCGAATGACGTCAAACACACCGACACCATATCGTTAAAGTATACTTCTTTTGCGTTCTTTTACAGTGCGATTGTCCAGGGCAAGGTACAGGCAAACGCCATTCACTTGCTTCTGAGCCGATTCACTCCCTCCGTGCGAAGTTCCCTGTATGATTAAGAGTTACTTTTCACATTTCATATTTTACATTGAACATTCAGAGATTTTCGATTGATGTGCTAACATCCCGTTCCCATGAAATGTCATGTCGGAATTAACTCCTTAATGTGAATGGATTTAATATTAAGTGAATGCTGGAAATTGTTTCTTCTCATTAAGGAACCGATGAATAATTCTGTGTTGTTTGGTCTTGCTTGTTGTTCAATATATGGAAAGTGTATAATTACAAAGAAAGATGTCGACGGTGTAATAAAAGATTATGGAACCAAAAATCTAACTGACCATATGAAAGTATGCGCACCTCCATCAAAGCGTGGAAAGAGTGAACAATCTAAATATACATTTAAAAAAATACATTTGTGTAATCGTAAATAATGATTCCCATTTGTAATATACTCACGGTCACGGTCATAGTCAGCCATTACTTCTGGATTACTCAAAATAGTGGCACTAAAAATGGCACTAAAATTTAGCAAGTAACCAAATTTTATTATTAAAAAAGGATTCTGTTATTAAATATCAAGCAGTTATTGCGATGAATCTATATATTACGTTTATATGTCATCATCATTATGATCAACAACAACAACCAATATCAATCCACTGCTGGATGAAGGTCTCCCCAAGTTTCTTCCACAATTGTCTGTATTGAGCGTGTCTCCTCCATGTCCCTCCAGCATACTTTCGAATTTCATCCATCCATCTCCCATGAGGTTTTCTTCTGGGTCTTTTCTTGTCCCTCGGAATCCAGTCTAAAATTTCGGTTGTCCATCGGTGGTCCGTTCTTCTGGCAACATGTCCAGCCCATTGCCATTTCAGTTCATGATGTCGTCCACTCCTGTCATTTTCCTTATCCACAAGTTATATATATATATATAAATTGAGTTACGAATTTAGAGTTCAAAGCAGATTTGTCCGGGTCAGTTACGGGTCCGGGTCCGAAATTTTTGGCCCCTTTCCAACTCTGTTGGTGGACCTCATTTTGAGGTTCTGTAGAGAGACTTGATTTTGTGGACAGCATATCTCAATGATATTAATGTTATTGTGGCAACGGATATTCCCCTAAGCTGGTGCTCCTATTATTGTAATTAGATATTCAAACTATCGTACGGGTTACAACCATGCACAGACATCATACAATATCTGTAGCGAGAATGAAAACTGTATTGTTTCTTCCGAATGCTCTCCAACCAAATTTCATACGCCGATTAATTTCTTCATCAGTGCGACCCTCGCTTGATATCTGTTGTCCTAGGTAAATGTAGGTATCTGTTACCTCTAGATTTTCCCCATCGATCGCTAAATTTTCATTTCTTGTAAAAGCATTGTTTTCTGAAAATTCATTTTTGATCCCAATTCTTTACTCTTGTCAGTAAATCTTTGGCCTTCCAGGGGCCAATTTTTGAGCTGTGGAATCACGCTAGTCAAGCGGGTTGGTGAGTGTGGGATAGCATTTTCTCTAATTCCGATGGTATAGTTATGCCGTTATTTGACAGTCGGCACAGCCTCTTCAAAGGGAACAGGATGAACCCCGAGAAGGAGGGGTTGACATTTGTCAAGGAGTGGCTGTATTATGTTTGCTCATCCCCTGACCTTGCATCCTGTGTGTGTGTGTGTGTGTGTGTGTGTGTGTGTGTGTGTGTGTGTGTGTGTGTGTATGCTCGCGTGTGTGATAAAATATTATCCATCCATTGTTGTACAGGGTGATTCAAAAGTCCCCGAACTCTGAATTCAAATATTTCTACCACGAATATAGTGATGTATAACTATTTTTACATACTGTTATATTGACACTCATACTTACAGGTAATGAAAATCATTTTACAATAGACGCTGGAATTGTCCACCATTCTGTTGAAGACACAAATTCACCCGATGACACATGTTGGCGGACACTCTCTTCAGCGTGTTGGCTGGTATGTCCCTCACGGCTGTAATGATGTTGTTCCGTAGGTCCTGTACTGTCTTAGGGTTGTTGTGGTAAACTGAGTCTTTCAGATAGCCCAAAAATAAGAGTCTGGTGAGCGAGGCGGCCAAAGTTTTTTCGAGATTAATCGATCGTGGAAGAACTTACATAGCACCTCCATTGTGTCGTTTGATGAGTGGCATGTTGCTCCATCTTGTTGAAACCAACAGTAACGTTCGTGTTCTTCCAGCATCGCTACAAATTGATGGATGGTGTCTGCATACACAGCGGAATTTACAGTTGCGTAGAAAAAAGATGGCCCTACAATTCACTGTTTAGACATGGCGCACCACACTCCAACTTTCTGACAGTGAAGTCCAACCTCATGCAATGCGTGTGGATTCTCTGCAGCCCATATGCGAGTGTTTTGGCTATTGCCATATTCATTCAAATAAAACCGTGCCTCGTCACTGAAAAAAGTGTTGTTAAGCTGGTTAGTCCCATTGTTGCGCGTGAAACTCTTAAACCATTGACAGTAGGCAATGCGCTTTTCCGAGTCCAAAGGACGTAGCTCTTGCTCTACTCGAATATTGCACGGCCGTAGCTTTAGACATTTAGTAGCCCTGGCAGGCTGAATACGATGCCCCTAACTCTTGAGACAGCCGCCGAAGTGACTTCCGGGGAGAGCGCCGCAGGGAAACGTGAATGTTCTCCAGAAACGTGGTCGTCACCACGGCCGGCCGCTTTTAGACTTATCCTGAACACTGCCTGTCTCGCGAAACCGGTTCACAAGGTCATAGACAGTTGTTTTCCCTGGTATAGGAACATCAGGAAACTTCCTTTGAAAGAGCTAGATGCAAAGTTTGTAAGACTTTTCCGCAAAAGAAACTTCTAACAAAGCGACTCTCTGTTCTTGCGTGAGACTCATGGTTGACTGAACGTTACTGCTTGCCAGCGCCAGCGTAAGCGTAGTGTCACGTGGGGCTATCACGTGGCGCAGCTAGTTCCACAAGGTCACGCACAACAGCCACAAGCAGCAATACTCGGATATCTTTAATGGTTTTACAGCAAATACGTTTTAAAATATAGAGTTAGGGGACTTTTAAATCACCCTGTATAAAGATATCCTGCAATCCTCTTCCACCGTGATGTACTACAGAGGTGGAAACATGTATCAAGACAACAAATCTGCAGCGAGACATTCTGTCCACGTAGCTCAGTTGGGAGAGCGACTTACTCCGGAGTGAGGGGACACGGGATTCGATGCCTGTCGCGGAAAAACTTATGTTTTCACACCACATTATTCGATTACCGACTAGAAGATCAGAGAAAGAGATGTTATAAAATGACTGACATGCCATAAACTAACAGACATAGCGAAGGCAATAACCAAATTGGCCGCTTTGTGCAAGATGGGTCCGGGTTCGAATCCTGGTGAGGCATTGATATTGTGTTTGTCGGTTTACTGGCAGATCCGGACATGGCATTTACGTACATCGAAATTTCAGTGCCACTTCCGTACGGATGTTATGCTAATTACCCATCGTATTTGAGACCTCCTACAGTCCTACCGTTTTTGTGTGAGTTCCGTACAAAAAGGAATTTAACTCTCTCATACCCAGAAGATGTCTGTGGATCATCTTTGCCCTTGTTTCCTTTGTGTGAACCAGGACTTTAGAAAGAGAACGGCTGGTTCATTCCTTTGTTGTATTTCAAGCCTCAGTTGCTAATCTTTTGGCAGTAAACCTGAGAACGGAATAATATTTTTGCTCCCATTTCTTTGTGAATAGCTTTTGCTGTTTCTATTTATTTTAATTTACAATATTTTGTGCAGTGGGCTTGTGGCCATGGACGTGAGGTTCTCACGTTTTCCTTGTTAATAACAACGGCTCTGTAAAGGAACAGATTCTGACGTTTGTCTACGATTTAATGTTATGGGGGTGCTGAATTTGCCACAGTATTTGTCATTTTCTTGTAGGACTTCCGTCCACAGTGAGTAGAGTTTAGGTCCCGGCCACCTACAGCGAGATCGCCTTTTGGGCAGGACACAGAAACGGAAGGAATGAGAGCAAGTCTAGCGACTTTGACAGAACAGTTTGTAGTGAGATTAGAGTACAGTAGATGGCGCCACCGTACAAGTACGATATTGCACATAGAGGGGTGAGAGAATTTCAGGAGGGACATAGGAAAGGATACCCATTTAACCAGTGGGTCCAGCCTGGGGGCCGTCACTTAACGTGCTCGTCCGATGCACGGCGGATATTCAGCGATTGTTAGTAAATCACACCATCTTTGAAAAATCAGCCCAGGTTCGAACCTGAGGACTTGCATTGATAGTCTGACTCGCTAACCACTAAGCCATCTGCGGCTCTTATGGGGGTGCTGAATTTATTTATTTTTTATATATATATGATGAAATATATGAAAAATGTTTTTTTACGATATTGCATGGCGGTATCGAAAATCATTGAAGACAGCACAAGGTTTGCCTTTCGACGTTTCAGACAACACTACAAGATCCATTTTGTTTAAATAAAATCTCCAGATGCAGCAAGAGCAGTGTGCTGCATAATTTTAAAAGAAAAAACTAACAAAATAGTGAATCTCACATTTTGTACGGAAGTAGCACAAGACCAGTTTGCCACTTTGCTTCCCTACACCCTTGCGAAAGGATTGGCGGGACCCTTTGTACGGAAGTGACACACGATCAGTTTGCCTCTTTCTCCCATTTGGGGGGACGCAGTGGAGGAATGCTTGCTTGTACGGATCTGACACAAAATTTTCATTGTACGGAAGCATTGGTACGGAAGTGTGACGTCCGGATCTGCCACAACACCGTGTTTGTATTACGTCACTTTCTCTCTACCTTTCCTGGAACCTGTGGCCCAAAATTAGAGACAGGCGACTGCTTATAGCCCATTGAGTTGCTCGCGGTTGTCGTTAAACCCCCAATAAACAAAGAAAGCAAAGAGTTTAGGACTTGGGGGAACAAGTTCCCCTCCCTGTACTCATACGTTTCTTCGACCATTATGAGATTATTACTGCTATACTTCGATTCACCCTAAGATGACAATGAAGGGGAAGGTACGTGAAACCTATCGACGTGACTAAAAGTAGTTCCACACATTTTCCGTGAAAACCAACGCATTTATTGCCCAGAATCGTACTTTATATTGTCCTAGCTGTTTGCTTATAAATATATATAGTTATTTTAGACAAATCTAAAAATGATCTATTTTCAGAAATGTTTTAAAATTAGACCAACACACGGATGCGTAGATATGCAGTGTTTGGGAGACAAGGACGCCATTGAGTTGAAGTGATTGACAGCAGGACACATTGGGGAGTGACGCGGATGAACATAACTCTCGGCCGTCACCGAAGGCTCAGGGAGTGCGTAGGCTCTTGTACCTTAACCTTTAGTGTCATCTTAGGATGAATCGAAATATAGTTTTCCAAGAGCTCGTAACTGAATGCATCTTATCTTACAAAACTTTCATCTTCGCGTTTTTGACAGAAACTAAGTTTGAATGAGTTAATCAATCGGGCGAACCAGATGTTTGTTGAAGATAGTTTTGTTATACTTTTTTTAATTTTCTATTTCTGAATCATCTTCTTAGTGAGCATCATGTGACAAAACATTTTTCCCTCCTAGACCTGTGTCGTTGATCGAAACGTATTGTCATGTGAAGACGAAATCGAGTTACCTGGCCTTTTCCCCGGCCATTTTGCCTTTGTTGATGTTCTGTTTTCGTCCACATCGTCCTGTGAGATCTGATTGGGCAGTTCGCTGTTCGTCTAACACCTGCTACTGTAAGTGAGTGAATGTAGATTCAACGTCTTCAAATTTATTTATTTTCAAATTTGAATAAAACAGTTAAATTAACTCAAATGGGTGTATGCATGCATATATGCATTAACAGACTTCCTTAACGCTTCCCTAGAACCGAAAGAAAGGATATCCGGTTAGTATCACAAAAAGCCAGCGAAATTCAGCGAGTCGCAAGAGTTAAAAGAATTTCTTTAATCTCATAATTGAAAGCGGAGATGTTACTAAACTAAATAACTATAATAAACACTTAAGCCGCAAGTTGTTAGAAGCACCCAATAGCAATTAGTCACGTGCCATCTTTGCTTGCGTACACAACTATGACGTTGAGATGGCTTTATAAACAGTCACTGCAAAAGATTCAGACGTGTACGAAGTTAATCTACACTGAAGCAGCAAATTATTAGGAACACCCAATAGCAACCAGACACGTGCCATCCTCACTTGCGTACACAACTATGACGTTGAGATGGCTTTATAAACAGCTCACTGCAAAGCATTCAGATGTAGGCCGCGGGTGACCTAGTGGTCAACGTTCCTGACTGCCACGGAGAAGACCTCGGGTTCGTTCCCACACAGGTACGAGCGCTCGAACCACTAAATATCCGCCGTGCATCGGATGGGCACGTTAGGCCGTCAGGCCCCGGGTACTCGTCCCCCGGTAATAAATAAGGGCTTCTTCCTCCCCCTTTCTACCTCGCTTCCGTGTCACTTTCCTATCGGGCGCTCTTGCCCAAATCTCCTAGTTTCCTATTTCTAAGGGTTGTTTAAGACCTGGGGTCAGACACTCCCTTCCTAAAACCCTCTGCATATGATCTGATCTGATCGGATTCAGACGTGTACGAAGTGAATCTACATTGAAGTTGCAAATTATTAGGAACGCCCAATAGCGATCAAGCACGTGCCATCTTCACTTACGTACGCCACTATGACGTTGAGATGACTTTATGAACAGCTCACTGCAAAGGATTCAGACGTGTACGAACTGAGTCTATACTAAAGTAGCAACTTGTTGGGAACAACCAGTAGTAATCGGACACGTGCCAGTGAGCTCAAGAATAGCAATCAGACAGGACGCCCTTGCGGTTCAACAGTGCTGGTCGTTTCGACGTTAGCGCTGCGTGGAGATCGTTGGGTTGACGGCGTACACATCGGCGGAGATATTGGTATTATCTGGGAGCAGCTCAAAAAACACTACAGCCCGCATGTCCCACAAACAGATAGTTTGATCTTAAGTGGGTGTAAGCCGTCTTTGTGGGTCGGCATGGACTTCTTTTTTGGGTCCAACCACTGGGTGGTGACATGTGTCACACAAGACCCATTTCTCATCACCTGTCACAATACGGTCTAAGAACGGGTCAACTTAGTCATGTGCAAGCAGGGAAACGCATGCACTCGTGCTATTTGCTTTCTGCTTAACTGTGAGTTGATGTGGTACCCGAACTCCCCTCTTGTGCACCTTCCCAAGTTGACGCATGCGCTTGATAATGCTCGTGTGGGTAGTCCGCAGCTGCTCGGCCAACTTCCGCGTGGTCGCACATGGGTTAGTCTCCACTAAGGTCTTCAGCATGTCCATATCCACTGTTGCGGATCTTCCGGCTTTGGGACGGTCTCACAGGTCAACATTTCGCTCTCGAAACCGTTCGAACCAACGACAGCACTGACGATGTGATATGGCATTGGGGTACACACTGGTACTGTTCCTTACAGCACTTGCGGGGGTGACGAAACTCTTACAGCACTTGCGGGGGTGACGAAACTCTTACAGCACTTGCGGAGGTGACGAAACTCTTACAGCACTTGCGGAGGTGACGAAACTCTTACAGCACTTGCGGAGGTGACGAAACTCTTACAGCACTTGCGGAGGTGACGAAGCTCTTACAGCTATTGCGAGGGTGACGAAACTCTTACAGCACTTGCGAGGGTGACGAAACTCTTACAGCACTTGCGGAGGTGACGAAGCTCTTACAGCTCTTGCGGGGTGACGAAACTCTTACAGCTCTTGCGGAGGTGACGAAACTCTTACAGCTCTTGCGGGGGTGACGAAACTCTTACAGCACTTGCGGGGGTGACGAAACTCTTACAGCTCTTGCGGAGGTGACGAAACTCTTACAGCACTTGCGGAGGTGACGAAGCTCTTACAGCTCTTGCGAGGGTGACGAAACTCTTACAGCACTTGCGGGGGTGACGAAACTCTTACAGCACTTGCGGGGTGACGAAACTCTTACAGCACTTGCGGAGGTGACGAAGCTCTTACAGCTCTTGCTAGGGTGACGAAACTCTTACAGCACTTGCGGAGGTGACGAAACTCTTACAGCACTTGCGGGGGTGACGAAACTCTTACAGCACTTGCGGAGGTGACGAAACTCTTACAGCTCTTGCGAGGGTGACGAAACTCTTACAGCTCTTGCGGAGGTGACGAAACTCTTACAGCACTTGCGGAGGTGACGAAGCTCTTACAGCTCTTGCGAGGGTGACGAAACTCTTACAGCACTTGCGAGGGTGACGAAACTCTTACAGCACTTGCAGAGGTGACGAAGCTCTTACAGCTCTTGCTAGGGTGACGAAACTCTTACAGCACTTGCGGAGGTGACGAAGCTCTTACAGCTCTTGCGAGGGTGACGAAACTCTTACAGCACTTGCGAGGGTGACGAAACTCTTACAGCACTTGCGGGGATGACGAAACTCTTACAGCTCTTGCGGAGGTGACGAAACTCTTACAGCTCTTGCGGGAGTGACGAAACTCTTACAGCACTTGCGGAGGTGACGAAGCTCTTACAGCTCTTGCGAGGGTGACGAAACTCTTACAGCACTTGCGAGGGTGACGAAACTCTTACAGCACTTGCGGAGGTGACGAAACTCTTACAGCTCTTGCGGAGGTGACGAAACTCTTACAGCTCTTGCGGGGGTGACGAAACTCTTACAGCACTTGCGGGGGTGACGAAACTCTTACAGCTCTTGCGGAGGTGACGAAACTCTTACAGCTCTTGCGGGGGTGACGAAACTCTTACAGCACTTGCGGAGGTGACGAAGCTCTTACAGCTCTTGCGAGGGTGACGAAACTCTTACAGCACTTGCGAGGGTGACGAAACTCTTACAGCACTTGCGAGGGTGACGAAACTCTTACAGCACTTGCGGAGGTGACGAAACTCTTACAGCTCTTGCGGAGGTGACGAAACTCTTACAGCTCTTGCGGGGGTGACGAAACTCTTACAGCACTTGCGGGGTGACGAAACTCTTACAGCTCTTGCGGAGGTGACGAAACTCTTACAGCTCTTGCGGGGGTGACGAAACTCTTACAGCACTTGCGGGGGTGACGAAACTCTTACAGCTCTTGCGGAGGTGACGAAACTCTTACAGCACTTGCGGGGGTGACGAAACTCTTACAGCTCTTGCGGGGGTGACGAAACTCTTACAGCACTTGCGGAGGTGACGAAGCTCTTACAGCTCTTGCGAGTATGACGAAACTCTTACAGCACTTGCGAGGGTGACGAAACTCTTACAGCACTTGTGGGGGTGACGAAACTCTTACAGCTCTTGCGGAGGTGACGAAACTCTTACAGCTCTTGCGGGGGTGACGAAACTCTTACAGCACTTGCGGGGGTGACGAAACTCTTACAGCTCTTGCGGAGGTGACGAAACTCTTACAGCTCTTGCGGGGGTGACGAAACTCTTACAGCACTTGCGGAGGTGACGAAGCTCTTACAGCTCTTGCGAGTATGACGAAACTCTTACAGCACTTGCGAGGGTGACGAAACTCTTACAGCACTTGTGGGGGTGACGAAATTCTTACAGTATGCAGTTGCGGGTGTGCTCCTTGTCCACGAGTAAAAAAATTCATCTTCGCGCAATTAGTTTTACCTTAACGTGAGGGCGGTTTGTGAGACATTCTGGCTCAGAGGCTAAAAAGCGAGGATTTTAATAAAAAAAAATTATATTTTTTACAATTAGAAAATGGTTGTTCAGTATTTGCATTTCTTGCGTGATTTCAGTACCCTCCCTCTTTTTTTTACTGGATAAATTATTAAATTGAGCCGTTGCAGTTTAAAACATTGCTTTATATATACCACTAGCGTGTCACATTGTGATTTTTTTTTGTTTAGCCCCCGAGCTGACGAGTCAACAAACTACCACCACTGACACGTCGACCGCGTCTCCGGTATTCTGTCCAACGGTTGTTACCAACCCTGAGCCTACCAGTTACAGTGAACCGAGTCAAAGTGAAGAAAGTGTATCAGCCGCCGGCCAAACAGAGCCTGCTGGCGCCGAACGTGTATCTGAATCTCCGAAATCCTCTGCAACCATGCTGCTGCTCCAACAACCTCAGGTGAGTAAAGCAAAAAAATATTAAATCTGCTCAAATTCTGCCCTGATATCTTTATGGTGATGTGAAATTCTTTTTAAAACAAAATGCTCTGAAGGTTAATGTTTCAAAGGCATTCCATGTGTATCCGTGTGGAAACCCATTCAATGTACTATACCTTTCTGCAGCACAGAAAAATTGTGCAGAAAGCGCTGTAAAGTTAAAATATATTTATCGAAAACACACGAGTTTTGTTTCCTGAAAATTTTCAATTTATTCGCTTCAAAACCGTAAGTCTCAAACCTGGTCATTAAACATAGACTATCAGGTACTTCTAGATTTAACACATCTACACTGGTGTGCAAAAATTAAGGACGAAGAGGAGAAATTAGCATAACAGCGGAACGAGCAGGCAGAACGGACCGAAAAACCACTGAGGAGATAGACTAGGATCCGGTACTGTAGAGCATGCGCATATATGCAGCATGACGTAGGGAGGGGGAGTGTCGGAAGGGTATAAAACACACGGGCGGTGTACGCTCAGCAATTCTGAGCCGCGGATGGCTTAGTGGTTGGTGTTTCAGACTATCGATGCAAGGTCCCCAGGTTCAAGCCAGAGCTGATCTTTCGGAGATGGTGTGATTTACTAACAATCGCTGAATATCCGCCGTGCATCGGACGAGCACGTTAAGTGACGGCCTCCAGGCTGAACCCACTGGTTAAATGGGTATCCTTTCCTATGTTCCCCGCCTTGAAATTCTCTCACCCCTCTATGTGCAATATCGTACTTATACGGTGGCGCCATCTACTGCACTCTAATCTCACTACAAACTGTTCTGTCAAAAGTCGCTAGACTTACTCTTATTCCTTCCGTTTCTGTGTCCTGCCCAAAAGGCGATCTTGCTGTAGGTGGCTGGGACCTAAACTCTACTCACTGTGGACTGAAGTCCTACAAGAAAATGAATGCACTCGGACGCTCAGCTATTCGGTGAAAGCTATTGCACTGTGTACATCGGTTTGAACGACGTCGAGTTGCTGCCACCGTGTGATATGGCCAACAGGCAATCCAGTAGACGACATCTGGATGACTTTACCCGAGGTCGCGTCATTGGGAAGTTGGAAGAAGGTCGAAGTGTGACTAGTGTGGTCGAGGAGTTCGGGATCGCTCACAGCATCGTTTCACGAGCTTGGAGAGCATTTCAAAAGCTGCAAAAGGACAAAAAAAATATTTTTTATTAGATGTACACAGCAATGTAAAATTGCCCAACTTGGAAGAAGACTAAAAAATATAAAAATTAAAAGAATTCACCGTGTAAAAAAACTTAATTTTGAAGGCATAGGTTCCAAAATTTTTGACAGTAGCCACGTGGCGTAAAACACGTGGCTCGCTGCCTCAGGGAAAACCCAACTAGGATATACGGCAAAAAAACAAAACACGAAGTCAAGAGACAAATAAAATGAAGCAAATGCCTGTGCTAAGAATCAACTAAAAATTCAGGAAAGTAGCACAGGGAACAGGAGTGAAAACACACAGAATATTCGCTATACACTGCATGACTTTAGACAATAGAAATGTAATATAAATCATTGGAAATGTACTTAAAAATAAAAATTGCAATATGTACACAGTATTATATAAATGCTTTACACAAATTACGAAAACAGCAAATGTTCCCCCGAACAATGAACGAAAGGGACGCGGAGCCACGAGCCGAAGAACACTGCAAACAACCTGAACATAGTACTGCAGGAGAACAAGGAAATAAAAGGCCACCAGCAAGAAAAAAAACGCCAGTAAAAGCAAAGCCAATAAAACTGACGAATTTCAGCAGGCACAGAAACGAGAAGAATATATATATATATATATATATATATATATATATATATATATATATGAAAGTACCTACTTGCTAGGCCACCGATCTTTACGAATCTACCATTGCAAATGGCTGACAAAATTCCCGATTTTGAAGTAGAGATGCCAGAAAGGCAGTCCCGCACAAAAAACACTCCTCAGACGTGAGTCCACCAAACAGAAAATTCCCGAGTGAAAAAGATAAACAGTTTTAAAGAGAGACATTTACTTTTTGTCTCTCTCTGTTTGCCCCTCTCTGTCTCTCTGGGACCTAAATCGCACTCCTATCTCCCTCGGGATTTAGTGTTCAAATATATGTATGTATAGACTGAACTTCTACTAAAACTGTCTCTTTAGGTCTCCCTCTCTGTCTGTTTGTCAGTGTGTGTGTATCTATCTGTCTCTCTCTTCTTTCTTTCCTCATCTTTCCCCCAAATTTACTGCTGCAGTTCTCTCGCTCTCTCTCTCTCTCTCTCAGTGTTTATTTCCGCATCTTTTTTTTCCCAAATTTACTGTTGGAATTTGTATATGGTACATATATTTTTCAACATACATATATATACTGTGTATATTATCAAATACATGTATGTATTTTTTTTCACTTTTCAGTTCAGCAGCAGTTTAAGTCTTTTAAATCCGGAATTCAGCCTTCCATTCCCGGAAGAAGCATTCATTGGTGGCGAAGAGTTCAAGCTTCCTCCTCTGGAGCTCGGTGTGTCTTCTGAGCCATTTCTGCCTACAGAAGCAGTCAGTAGCAGTAGCAGTACCTTTCAAGAAATGTTTCAACCCGAGACCTTCATCACTTCGACAGAATCTGACCCCATCTCAGGTCCCAGTGCCACTGCCACAGCTACAGTGTCAACTGTCACGACGCTGCCCAGCTTCCAAGAGACCTACTCTCCGAGATATCGACGAGAGGTCAGTGGGGTGTTTTCCTTCAAATTTGAAGACATTAGGCCTCCATGTGGCGAGGAGCCCATCGAAGAAGACCCAGAAAGATTCTCGATATCTATGGCTGCTTTTCCACAGACACTAGCAGAGGAAGTGACGTCACTGACGACGCTGACTTCCGCTCCAGTCCTGAGTCCACCTTCGTCTTTCATATCGAGGCCTCGGGAAGACCCTGGTGCAGGGCCATCTTATTTACCTCCATCGTTCACTGCCGAAGGGCAACAATCGAAGCAATCTTTTCACCAGCTGGGATTGGTCCAACAAATACCGTCCTATCAATCCTCATTCACCGATCCACGCCTCACACCTTTGCCTGAAGTCCTCAGCCAGCCCTCGTCTTCAGGCACGTCGTTACACGAGCTTACCTCACCACTGCCAAGTCCGAAGACGGGAAGAGTGTCCAGGAAGCCGTCGCTAACTATACCGAGTCCTGCTACTCCCGAAGCGAGGTAAGTTCCTTTGTTTTACGTTGCATTTTTCCTACGCACACAAGTTTTATATTTATTTACAAGGGGCATCCTGAAAGTAATGTCTCCTAAGTTTTAAAATTTTGAAGTGATTTGAATGAAATTGGAGTGACATGCACTATGATAATTATGTTACCAATGTGGAAACAATTTCTTTCCAGAATCGGAAATAAAGATCATGAATGACAGAGAAAAGTAGCGAGCCGTAATTGAATTCCTGGAAAAAGAGGGATGTGAGGATCTAAAAATCCGCAGAAGACTTCTGGTGGTGTATGGAGCTGCCACAATCGATATCAGTAATGTCCGAAAATGGATGAAGAGGTTTCGATAGAGAGGAAGTTCAGTGTCGGACAAACAACGGAGGGGAAGACCCGCAACTGCAGTGACAGATGCCAACAGGCAACGAGTGAAAGACCTCATCACAGCTGATCGTCGTGTCACCATCCAGGAGTTGTGTCATGCAATCCATTGTGGTATGGAAGTATTAATTAGAGATCTCGGCTACAGAAAAATTTGTTCAAAGCGGATCCCAAGAAACCTAACCCGGGAACAATGTGAGCAAGGAGTGGACATGGAGCCTCTTGGACTGTTATGAGAGGGTGGGGCAGGTGTTTTTCCCTAATGTTGTGACGGAAGGTGCAAACGGGTGTTCTTTCATGACCCAGAAACAAAAACGTGTGTCAATGGCACCGCACATCTTCACCTCAACAGAAAAAGATGAAAACAACTCGTTCCGCAGGGAAAGTGATGGTGACAATTTTCTGGGACAAACGTGGTGTCATTTTGACTGATTTCCTTGAACTCGGTGCAACAATAAACAGTGCTCACTATGTACAGACATTGAAGAAGTTAAAGGAAGCTATCAGAAGGAAAAGACGTGACATTCCACTTCTTAGTGTTGTTTCACACCATGAAAACGCACGTGCCCATACCTGAATAGAGACTTCACAGGCTATTCCCAAAATGGGGTGGATGGTGACGCCCCAACAGTCCTGATTTGGCTCCCTCAGACTTTTCCCTGGTCGCCCCTTTGAAAAACACCTTTCGTGGGGAACGTTTCGACGATGTCACAGATTGGCTGTGAACTCATGGGTGAAACGACAGCCTCAGGAATTTTTCCAAAACGGATTTTACCAGTGGGTTCAAAGATGGCGGAAATGTATAGAAAGTGATGGACAATACTTTGAATAGGCTAGCATTATTAACAATATGTCCAAGTATTTTGCTACCAAGTTTAACATTTTTGCTGCTACTAATAAAAATCTTATGAGGGACGAGGCATTACTTTCAGGATGTCCTTTGTTTTTATAAGGAAATCTTATGAGGGACGAGGCATTACTTTCAGGATGCCCTTTGTTTTTATAAGGAAATCTTATGAGGGACAAGGCATTACTTTCAGGATGCCATTTGTTTTTATAAGGAAATCTTATGAGGGACGAGGCATTACTTTCAGGATGCCCTTTGTTTTTATAAGGAAATCTTATGAGGGACGAGGCATTACTTTCAGGATGCCCTTTGTTTTTATAAGGAAATCTTATGAGGGACGAGGCATTACTTTCAGGATGTCCTTTGTTTTTATAAGGAAATCTTATGAGGGACGAGGCATTACTTTCAGGATGCCCTTTGTTTTTATAAGGAAATCTTATGAGGGACGAGGCATTACTTTCAGGATGCCCTTTGTTTTTATAAGGAAATCTTATGAGGGACGAGGCATTACTTTCAGGATGCCCTTTGTTTTTATAAGGAAATCTTATGAGGGACGAGGCATTACTTTCAGGATGCCCTTTGTTTTTATAAGGAAATCTTATGAGGGACGAGGCATTACTTTCAGGATGCCCTCTGTTTTTATAAGGAAATCTTATGAGGGACGAGGCATTACTTTCAGGATGCCCTTTGTTTTTATAAGGAAATCTTATGAGGGACGAGGCATTACTTTCAGGATGTCCTTTGTTTTTATAAGGAAATCTTATGAGGGACGAGGCATTACTTTCAGGATGCCCTTTGTTTTTATAAGGAAATCTTATGAGGGACGAGGCATTACTTTCAGGATGCCCTTTGTTTTTATAAGGAAATCTTATGAGGGACGAGGCATTACTTTCAGGATGCCCTTTGTTTTTATAAGGAAATCTTATGAGGGACGAGGCATTACTTTCAGGATGCCCTTTGTTTTTATAAGGAAATCTTATGAGGGACGAGGCATTACTTTCAGGATGCCCTTTGTTTTTATAAGGAAATCTTATGAGGGACGAGGCATTACTTTCAGGATGCCCTTTGTTTTTATAAGGAAATCTTATGAGGGACGAGGCATTACTTTCAGGATGCCCTTTGTTTTTATAAGGAAATCTTATGAGGGACGAGGCATTACTTTCAGGATGCCCTTTGTTTTTATAAGGAAATCTTATGAGGGACGAGGCATTACTTTCAGGATGCCCTTTGTTTTTATAAGGAAATCTTATGAGGGACGAGGCATTACTTTCAGGATGCCCTTTGTATTTATAAGGAAATCTTATGAGGGACGAGGCATTACTTTCAGGATGCCCTTTGTTTTTATAAGGAAATCTTATGAGGGACGAGGCATTACTTTCAGGATGTCCTTTGTTTTTATAAAGAAATCTTATGAGGGACGAGGCATTACTTTCAGGATGCCCTTTGTATTTATAAGGAAATTTTATGAGGGACAAGGCATTACTTTCAGGATGCCCTTTGTATTTATAAGGAAATCTTATGAGGTACAAGGCATTACTTTCAGGATACCCTTTGTATTTATAAGGAAATATTATGAGGGACGAGGCATTACTTTTAAGATGCCCGTTGCATTAATTTGAGTGTGCTTATGAAAGTACGTGATGTGTCTATTCGTCGTTGCGTTTTGATCTACACGTACCGGCCACTGAGTTAAAAATTTTTATTCAAAAACCGGGTTGGAGCTTCTTTAGCCCCAAATTACAGCACGTATGCGGTTAGGAATAGATTGTACAATATGTTAGAGTGCGTCTACGTCTACAGAAAACCAGGCGTTTACCAGATAGTCCTTGAACTGGCTCAGATCAGAGATGCAAACGGGTCAAAAAATTTGGGTCCGGACAAATCTGCTTTGAGCTATAAATTCGAATATATCATCATCATCACTGTCAATCATTATCAATCCACTGCTGGATGAAGGTCTCCCCGAATTTCTTCCACAACGGACTGCCTTGGGCCAGTCTCCTCCATCCACCCACCTCCCACGTGGTCTTCTTCTGGGTCTTTTCCTGTCCCATGGAATCCAGTCTAAAATTTCGGTTGTTCATCGATGGTCCGTTCTCCTAGCAATATGTCCAGCCCATTGCCGTTTCAGGGATTTTACTCTGTTTGTGATGTCTTTAATGCTTGTCATTTTCCTTATCCACGAGCCCCTCCTCTTATCTCTCCTGATTACACCAAGCATGCATCTCTCCATGCCTCTTTCTTCATAGCTGCGTAAAATGTTTATCTTTATTTTAGGTGGGAGATTAATGTTTTAACGGACTTAATTCATCAGCTTATATAAATCAAGGTTTTCTCTTTTCATGTACTACCTTTTATTTATTCTTTTACCTGCCAATGCTTTATGTATTTTTAGCTCATTAGCATAATAAAGTATTATGCCTTCAGCTCTCTGCGGTCTTTGTATGTCTTTTTTACGCTTTCCAACCGTAGGTTGAAGAAGCGTATATGCTCCAGCTTTGTCCGTCTGTCTGTCCGTCAGCACGATAACTCGCGTAAAAATGATTCGATAAAATTTTAGTATCTGATAGGGGACAACTAGGGGACGAACCCTATTGAAAATGGGCGAAATGGGGTCAAAGGTCAGGACATAGGAGAGGAATCCATTCCATTGCCCTTATGCGTCATAACTCGCGTACAAATGGTTCGATTTCGATGAAATTTTAGTATGTGGTAGGGAACCACCTGGGGACGAACCCTATTGAAAATGGACGAAATGGGGTTTAAGGTCAGGACATAGGAACGGGATCCATTCCATTGCACTTATGCGTCTTAACTTATGTAAAAATGCTTCTATTGCAACGAAACTTTATCATGCTGCTCCGGAGGTGTACTGAACCAATTCTGTTTAATATCATCGAAATGGGGTCAAAGGTCAGATCACAGGAGCGAGATTTATTCCACAGCCATTATCCTCATAATGCGAGTAATAACTTGAGTAATGATTTCTGGTATGTTGGAAAGCGTATCATAATCAATGCATTGCATGATTTTACTAACTTGTTTAGTTAAGCTCCACTTCTCTGCTTCGTACATAAGCACTGGAAGGTTTTGCTACGAACACGGTATGCTGTCATGACGCTAGACGCAGTAGCTCTCGATACCCCCACTACCCTGGCGACTGTTGTCACGGAGGCACCAACTAGTTGCCGGCCACCAACAATTAGCCCTCTTTCAAAGTCCGTTAGGTTGCTCATTACCTTGAAAGAAATTTTGCAACAAGACACTTTAAATGCACTTAAACAGGACCTTGAGGTTCTAAACAAAGCTATTATAACCAAAAAGTGGTGGATACCTTTGCGTATTGCGACGTACGCAGCTGCAGTAAAACCAAGTCTCTGAGCGTGGTGTTCACATGATTCTGTGGAACCCCTGTATGTACAAAGACCAAGACGTAAAGCCACAACTAACGACACACCAACCGGCCGGTCAACCGAAACCGAAACGGCGCTTGCTGCGGCGGCGGCGGAACCCCTCTGTCCTTATCCATCGTGTTTGCAAAAGGTGCTCTCGAGACTGACCAGAGCTTTTCTGCAATAGGAGAACAGATAATGGGGTTAAAAAGCGATAACAGAGCGAAACAGCATGTGACAGCGATGACGGAAAGCAAAAATGATGCGGAACGGTAACAAACAGGTCGGCAAGGTACAGCAGCGATGCCGGAACGAAAAAAATAATGGTGATAAAAAAAAAAAAAAAAAACGCAAGGGCGAAACAGGGGTGGGTCAGATTTTTTTTTTTTTTTTTTTTTTTTTGAGTTATTTGTGCTTTGAGAGTTACCGTTTTCTTAATATTATGTGCATGTACTGTACATCTTTCGTGCTGACAGTATAACGTATATTTCACCTGACAGCATCCGTCTACAAACTCCCACCACTCCAACAACGCCAAGCGGTACCTCAGGTTCAAGTCGTTCTTCTCCGGGTGCTGAGAGCACGCCTCCCCCTTCTATGCTGTGCGCTGTGTGCGGTGACAACGCAGCATGTCAACATTATGGAGTACGCACATGTGAAGGATGTAAAGGGTTTTTCAAGGTAAGCAATGTGTATCATGTGAATAAACGTTTATTTTATGTACTACTATGCACCAGAAAAACGGGTGACGTATTACAAAATAAGAATCGATGAAAAAATGCATCTATTTGTTATAAAAAATGTCAATTCTTCTATCTTTAAAGGAAGCATTTTTTAAACAAAAATGTGGAGCCATTAGAAGCACGGGGATTAATAAAGAAACAGTACTGAAGTTCACACTCGCAGTTGCTGTATAAACAAAGCGAACGAAACCCGAATTGCACTTGGCGGATACTATCACTTCGCCTCGATCATTGGCGTCTTTGGTTGCCATAGCAACCCCGTTATTCAGGGAAGTCCACGTTCCTACGTCAGCTCTCTTCCCAGTCCCGGAATGAACGGATTTGGAACTGCGGATCTTATCAGAGATGGAAACGGGTTAAGGGTCAGCAGGTCAACTATTTCTTGCAGGTCAAATGGGTCCGGTCAAGGTGTCGTGACTCTATTTCTACTTATTTTTGGAAACGAGAAAAAAAAAAAAAAATATTTCAAAGAAAAATGCGTATTCTGGAACGTTATGCTCAATACTGGTGTTAACTGAATGAAAACACAAAAAGCAGAATTTATTTAATTAATAAGCAGGAACCGTACACCAACTATACTAACATAGTTATACTATGTTCAGTATAGTTGGTGTATGGTTCCTGTTTATTAATTCAATCTGTCTTTTGTGGTTCTTCTTTGATCTGTACTTTTGTTCATTGTCCTTTAAAATAAACATATTTACTGGCGTTATTTTCAAGTGGAAAATTCCAAAATCCATATTAAAGTTTTTAAACTCCATTTTTAAGAAATGAAGCTATAGAAAAGTTGCCGAAGGAGATAAATGTTCCCTTCTGTACTTCTAAGTGTATACTAGACGGTTTGTTCGGGTTTATTCGTTTGTTAATGCTTTGTTTGGCCGTGGTTCTTTGAGAATAAGAAATGCATATTCACTGACCACATTTTTTCGATAGTGAGATTCCGAAATCACTCTTAATGCTGTATTAATTTATTTTTTTTAAGAAATGGAAGAATGTGTGAAAAAAATATGTTTCAAAAATATTACTGCGTGTGATTTGAAGGTCTTGAAAGAATATTTTGTCCTTTGTTACAGAGGACAGTACAGAAGAATGCCAAATATGTCTGCCTGGGTAACAAAGACTGTCCCGTGGACAAAAGAAGGAGAAACAGATGTCAGTTTTGCCGATTTCAAAAGTGCTTAGCAGTTGGAATGGTGAAAGAAGGTAATTTCTTTTTCTCTAGTAGTTTTCCATATGTTTCAGCTCTTCACTTTTTGCTCGGAGGCTGATTTCAAAAGTTTTTTTGGTTCTTATGCTCTCTCTATGAAAACAATTGCTTTTAAAATCCATTTCCATACAAAAATAAAAGAAATAAAAAAAAAATCTTGTGCTTGGCAAAAATCTATGGAAATACCAGGTTTGAAGCGAATATCTTGTCGTGGGTACGAATCGGAAATTGTGATACAATCAAAATTTACTGAGTAGGGGGGCATGTTCTACAATGTTATCTCACGGGGAGGGGAGAATGAAAATTTTAACTGGGGGAGAAATAAAAGTTTTTATTGCATCTGACTGTTACTGTCCATTTTATCAACTTTCTCTTGGAGAAATGCTAGAAGGAAATACGTATTAGAACCAGATTTAGTTTCCCAAAACTCCTTAACTAAAATATTTAAAAAAAAACTTTAAACGGATTGAAAATCGTGCACAATGTTCACTAGATGGTTTTTTATGGTATCTGTGAAAAATGCATTGCTTGTCAAATGATATCTTGTTTTTGAAGATGTAGTTCCGGTCTTAAAAACAAGTCTGGTATACGTAGATTGAGACGAAAAATTAAGATGAAATGCTTTTTCGCTGGTTAAATATGGCTAAGCATTTGTCTTATTTAGAATAATTAACCATAAAAACATTTATTTAAAATTTTGTCACATTTTAAATACCCTTTTCAATACTTTTTAAATCTGTTTTCAATTATTAAAATCACTTACACAATGTTTAAACGTAAAATTTATTCGTTGAAAACAGCATAGTTTCGTGCATTTCCTTCAAAACCTATTTGGAAGTTTCTGGATAAATACAGCTATTATAATTATTTGTTAATTAGTAATTAGTTCTTTTTAAACTGATTTTCAAGCCTTAGTTTTATTTTTAAGTAGTCGAAATGATCTTACCCTTATTCCTTCTGCATAATAACGAATTTTTTTGCCCTCGTTAGCAAAAACTTTAATCGTTTTATAGTGTAGCTTGGTCACAGACACCAGGCTGAAATATATTTTCTTTTGTTGTTTATTTTGTACACTTAATTTTTACGCAGTAAGGCAATGAGTGTTGTTGATTACTAGATTCTTTTGTCGTGTTCCGCCAGATGGCAGCACATTAAACCTATTTTATTTTAGAGACTGCGTGCGTAATTTCAGAAATGGAACTACGCAATTGCTTTCGCGATCTGCTCTCTCTTGATGAGTCGATTTTAGAGCTTCTTGAGAATTTTCGATAACGCAGAACGCGTATTAATTCTTGAACTATTCGTTTCCTTTCAGTTGTGAGGACGGACAGCTTAAAAGGTCGCCGTGGCAGACTTCCATCTAAACCCAAATCTCCCCAGGAATCTCCACCATCACCACCTGTCAGCACCATTACAGCGTTAGTCAGAGCTCATGTGGATACTACACCAGACATTGCCAATTTGGACTATTCAATAGTAAGCTCTAGTATTTAATATTCGTTTTAAAGAATTCTCATTTTTTGTGCAATAGATATTGTGTCGCCAAATGTTACTTGTCATGAAAAGTGACATACGTCGTTACGTAATGTTGAGCTCTGTGTTGTCAGTGGGCGTGTTCAGCATGCATCTAAGAATTGCGTAGAAGATCATCATCAACCATTATCAATCCACTGCTGGACGAAGGTCTCCCCAAGTTTCCTCCACAGCGATCTGTCTTGTGCCAGTCTCCTCCATGTCACTCCCGCATATTTACGAATTTCATCCACCCATCTCCCATGTGGTCTTTTTCTGGGTCTTTTCCTGTCCCTTGGAATCCAATCTAAAATTCGGCTGTCCATCTATGGTCTGTCCTTCTGGCAGTATGTCCAGCCCATTGCCATTTCAGGGATTTAACTCTGATCATGATGTCTTCCACTCTCGTCATTTTTCGGATCCACGAGTTCCTCTTCTTATCTCTCCTGGTTACACCAAGCATGCACCTCTGCATGCTTCTTTGAGTTGTCTGCAGCCTTTGTATGTCTCTTTTAGTTAAGGTCCACGTCTCTGCACCATACGTAAGCACTGGAAGGATGCATTGATCAAACACTTTTCTTTTAAGACATAATGGCATATTGCTCTTGAAAATTATGCTGTTTCTTCCAAAAGCTCTCCAGGCAAGTTTTGTACGCCGATTAATTTCTTCATCAATGTGACCCTCACTTGATATCTGCTGTCCAAGATAAACATACGTATCTGTTATCTCCAGTTTTTCTTCATCAATCGATAAATCTTCATTTCTTGTAAAAGCATTGAACATCACTTTTGTCTTCTGAAAGTTCATTTTTAATCCCACTTCTTTACTCTTGTCAGCAAGTTCCTGGATCATACTCTGCAGCTCTGATGGGGTAGTTGCAAAAATGACTACGTCATCAGCAAAACGAAGGTGGGTTAGATAATCTCCATTAATCTTTATCCCTTTGTTTTCCCAGTTCAGTGATTGAAAGACATTTTCCAATGTGGCATTAAAGAGCTTCGGAGATATGGTGTCACCTTGTCTCACTCCCTTTCCAATTTTTATGTGTGTTGTATTTTCAAACAGCCGAATCTTTGCACTTCCATTTTCATAGATGTTATTAATAATATTAATGTATGCATCTTCAATACCGCAGGATTTCAGAGCCGTGGTAACTGCTGATGGTTTCACCAAATCAAAGGCTTTTTCATAATCGATAAAAGCAGAAGATCGGTATACCCTAAATAAATGCTATCATGTAAATCGGTAAAAAAAATTAAAATATGTATCACTTTCGAAGACGAAATATTTAATTAAACCCTATAACACGCACCATGTGATATCTCAGTGATAATGAGCTGATGAAAACACTCGGAGAGTTATGGATGTTTTTATCGGATGAATTTTAATGCGCAGCTTGAAATAAAGCAGTTGCAGAAAATGCTGTTATGAACAAATACATAGATGTGTAAATCTATGTATTTGTTCATAACAGCATTTTTCAAACTTTGATCCGGCATCAAGTAAAATTAGAAGAATTTTTCTTCTCATGCGAGAGGCACATTTTCTTCTCATAAAGAGGCACATAACAGTACAACTAAGAGGTCCGACGATGTTTTTGGTAATTGCATTTTCTCATGTGAAGAATTTTTCGAGTAATCCACATTTACGTTTTTCAAGGTATTTAACGTTTTTGTATTTCCTGGGTCATGGCGTCTTCTATATCTTAATCCAAGGTTGTTCAACATTGTTATAGTTTTTAATCTCTTGTCAAGATTTTAAAGTTTTCTTAATTCTTCTATTCTTTTATCACGATATTTTAAATTTTCATAATCCTTTTAATCTTTCGACATAGCATTCCAGCGTATTTCGTAACTCCTTTGTCTTCATGTGCCTCTCGTATTTCAACCAAAATATACCCTAGTCAAATAGTAGTCTTGAAAATTCCTCCAATACATTAATTTGTCTTTTCAATTTCGGGACCCCTTGAAGAAAATGTGCCAGCTAATTTCTTAAAAGTCTGAACTCAAGAGCCTGATGGGAACAAGCATACAAATGATTCAAACATCGACCACTTACAACTGAGAGGTACGTGAAGTTTTTTCTTGAATTATATTTGATTACTGAGATATTTGTTCATAGTAAATACTAATAACTTCCAACTGAGAAATTGCATTTCACACAAAAGAACTATATCATGTGAAAAGTTCCAACAGTTGAACCATTTTTGAATGGCTTTGACTAAACAAGATTAATAAAAATCCTGATTCTAGATTAAGTGAAATCCTTGCAAATCTGAGTCCAGTGCTTCAGGATGGAACTTGTGAATTAACAGCTTTTTTTTCTTGTGGATCCTGAGTGCATCCATTTGAAATCAGAATGTTGAATATTGGTGATGTGTCAAAGATTCTATTCTGCTATACCACAAAATAGGGGAACCACAAAGTTATGTCCCAGAAGTTTATCAGTTTTCAAATAACACGCATATGTGCGAGTCATGAAATGCAAAACTAATTTTTCATCCAAACCGAAAGTAATGAACCTTGATCTCTGATGGGATCAAGGTTCAATTATGACTGCACCAAGAAGGAACACAGCAAGTTTGTCTGGGTTCTTTCAAAGTTTTAACATACTCTGTTACCATATACAGGGTTCCCACTCAACCTGGAAAACAGGGAAAACCTGGAATTCTCAGGGAATTTGAAAATGGTTCCAAAAATCAGGGAAAATTATTTTTTTTTTTTTTTTTTTTTTTTTGTAAAAATCAATGAATACTTTATTTTGCCAAAAAAAGATTTCAAACTTTTGCTTGGAATTATTGCCTGCCTAGAATTTGGTAGATCTTACTTTCAGTTATATTAAGTATTTCCTTTATTCTCTAAAAAAAGATGCAAAATTGAATTTTTAAAATTGCCAGTTATTAAGCTTTTGTTCAATTTCTGCAGGCAGTTGTTATATAACATGGAACAATTTGGCACAATGGCTCCTGCTTGAAGAAACACTTCACAAGAGAACCAACCAAATGATGGATCAAAATCCTTTGTCTGTTGGTTCTCTTGAAACATGTTTCTTTGAATGGAGCCATTCCATCATTAAGCTTAGCTGCATTGTGTTATAGAAAAAGTGAAATTATTCAACTGACAGATTTTTTTTCTTACATATGACCTGTTTCTATGGGAATGTATTTACAAATTCCGTGTGGGTAGTATTCACAAAAGTTCACGGAACTTTGGTACAGAAAATAATGTGCACAGTTAGTTGTCATTAATGAAAAGCAGGTATGACGATGATGGGCAAAACACGTAACAATATTAACAAATAAAGGTAACTTGATCACGCTAGTTACGTTAACTGAAGTAAAAGTTTTCAGTTAACGTAACTAGCGTGATCAAGTTACCTTTATTTGAAAAGCAGGTAATTTTATAAAGACAAATTACTTAAAGAATTTACAAGTGTGTGCTTTGGTGAGAAAAATGAATGGAATGGAATGAAATGTAACAATTCTTTGCAACATGCCACTCTGGAAAACTTTAAAAACCACCTGGAGAACCTGGAAAAGTCAGGGGATTTTTTATTACTTTTGAGTGGGAACCCTGATATAAAACAATCAAAGAACCATGTATTTCTGATAGTCTGAAATTCAAATTTTAATGTATAATCACAAAGAGCATATGAATTATGTATAACCCAGTTAAGAAAAGCAATAGAAACTACAGTAAAATATCAGGACTAATGCAGAATTCTACACTGAAGTGCCAAAAGTTATGGGCAGTATGCAAATTTTTAACTGGCACTGCACGCCACGATTTTTATCAGTTGGAAGGTGTAATCTGGTGAGTCAGGTTGAACAACCGTCACTAGGCTTATGGCAAGCCGACATGAATTATCAGAGTTTGAACGAGGCATGGTAGTGGGAGCCAGACTGATGGGACATTCAATTTCCGAAGTTGTGCGAACATTCAACATTCCTCAACCCACGGTGTCACATGTGCACTGAGAACACCTCATGGAAGGTATTACCACCCACCGTGGACAGCATAGTGGCCAACCACGGGTGCTGAATGACCGTGACTAGAGGCATCTCACCGGGATTGTGTATGCTAACAGACAAGCGGCACTGGCTCAAATAACATCCACATTCAATGCAGGAGGTACTAGAGACATATCCGTCAGGTCAGTGCAGTGTAATTTAGCGTCCATGGTCTATCGGAACAGAAGATCCACCTCAGTGCCTTTGTTAACATCATGACATCTGACACAGGGCCTTACCAAGGCTCGTGAACACGGTAATTGGACCCTGGAAAACTGGCAGCATGTGGTGTGATTCAATGAGTCACACTACCAGTTGTTACAAGCTGATGGTAGGGTTCGGGTATGGTGATGACCCCATTAAGCCATGAGCCCAAGCTGTCAACAAGGCACTGCACTAGCTGGTGGTGGTTCTATACATGTGTGAGGTGTCTTTACGTGGCACGGTTTGGGTCCTCGTAAACACGTCATTAACCAGTAATCGCTTTGTTGTTCTGCTGGGTGACCACTTCGTGGACTTCATGTACCCCAACAACAATGGGATTTTCCAGGCGGACAATGCACCATGTCATTGGGACCAAGTTGTCCAAAATTGGTTCGAGGAGTATTCTGGACCGTTTCTACGGATGGCACGTTCACCCGATATGAACCCGTTAGAGCACTTATGGGATGTAGTGAAAAAGTCCATTCACACCCATGATCCTACACCTGCAAATACCAGGGAACTATGGGTAGCTGTTCAGACAGCATGGCTCAACATCTTTCCAGAAGTCCCACTTGTGGATTCGATGCCATGTTGAGTTGTTGCACTTCAAAGGGCTAGAGGAGGTCCTATACAATACTAGGTACATATTCCCATGACTTTTAGCACTTCAGTGTATATAAAAGTGAAACATCTATAATGAGGAAACATATAACTGAGGTTTAACTGTATATATATATATATTGTTTTGCTTTATTAGTATGTTTGTTTTGCTATGGAAAAATCTTTTCTGCTTGAAATAAGCTCGTGTGTTCTTATTGTGCCATTTGTTTCATTTCCTCAGTACAAAGAACCCACTGACAGAGACAGTCCGACAAATCCAGTGGAGATTGTGCAGCAGTTTTACAACCTTTTGACCTCTTCCATTGACGTCATTCGGCAGTTCGCTGAAAAGATTCCAGGGTTCACAGATCTAAACAGGGATGATCAGGAGCTTCTCTTTCAGTCTGCCAGCCTAGAATTGTTCTCATTACGATTAGCATATAGGTAAGAGAAATCATTGCTTCCATTAATGAACATATACTAATGTTCTGAATATATATTTTTTTCATATCAGCATTAAAATGAATAGATTCCAATTGTTGGCCACACAGAAGACGAAGAATCCACAGGCAGTATGAATACTTAGGAATTGCTCAGGAAATATTGAAGGCTTAGTTGTCAACCCTTACGCATGGGCACCTTGACGAATTGGGAGGGGGGATGTGCTAGGAATGAAATAGCATTTGTTTTAGCATTTTGATTTTGTATCGTAGCTAAGATACATGGTCAAATGGAGAAACCAGCAATGGAGATTTATTGATTGGAGCAAATTTAAAGATAGCCAATGCCTAAATTTAGTAATGTCATTATGGTTATTGTTAGACAACAACCATAAACATTACGTGGTTCCTATATTTTCATTAGAACAATAATAGGTTATTGTCATAAAAATTACTGTTTCACATGTTGTATGCGATAATATCATTTGATGCTGGATGCCTTGCTATAAATGTCAAATTTAATATTTTACTCAATTACAGTATCCAAATATAAAGCATTAAAAATTTAATAAACTCGCCACTATGTTGTCTTAGGTTGCTATTTTTTAATTCGCTGAAGAGTTCTCGCATTTGCAGCCCTGCTCCATTTATTCGGAATTTGTTCTCATTGTTTTCCCAAAATGGCTGACTGTTGGTATCATTCAATCTGGTGTGTACATTGTATCCTTTGATGATCTTGACGAGCTATTTTTGAAACTTGTTGAATTTGATTCCAATGCTTCGCAACCAAAGGCTCGAACATTTCATTGACAGTTTAAAAAATATTAGACAATTTACTAAAATCAATGCTTTGAATTTACAAAACGAAGTCAACCTCGTAAAATCATGGAACAGAAACATGAGGCAAAGGAACCTTTAAAAGGGCTCCAATAAAATCTTAAAAACCTGTAAAAGAAGTTATAGCAAGCAAACACTGCATCCAGCCCTCGAACATTACCAGACTGGTTTCAACAGCATATCCTCCGCTGTCGTCTTCAGAGGTCACATATGCAGACATTCCAGCTGATGTATTGAATGCAATGCAGGTCTTTACGAATCCCCCCGAGACCTATTGGCACACGTAAACATTTCTCATTGCTCAGTTCCGCCACGTGTTTCAACCCGTTGTTGCTCTGTCCCGCCATCTAGTGGCCGTCTCAGTATTGTTAAGATTATCTTGCAACTGTTATTCATTTATGCTGTATTATTATTTTTGTTTTCTCTCATTTTTTCTTTTCTTTTGTTTATTATTACTTTGTTCTATTAAATATTTTCAAGTTGCCCCTAGTTTTTTTATGACCATAAATTTAGCTAAAATATACATAATATCTAAGGTATTGTTTACCTGATATTGTCAAAGTATTTCGCACATTGTTGCTCTGTGAGGCACGTGCTCCCCGCCCGAGAGGTCCCTTATGTTACGGACCTTTGGTTAGTTATAAAAAAAATGTTATACAAAAATTAAACAGTTAGGTTATATATTTTCAGTTCTACATTCATTCACTCGTACAATCAAACGTTTAAATTTTACTGTTAATTAAAAGATTTCAGTAGAAAGAGTTATACTCATCGGGTCAGGAGACATCTCACAAGGGGTTCATTGTTACGGCGAGCACTTTCAGCAGTGCTTAACCGCCATCGTCGGGTCTCTATTTCTACACGAGGGTTCCTCACGTGTGTGTAGTCTTGGAGTTATATGTCGGGAATCGGTGGGAAGGTTTGCTGCCTGTATGTGTTAGGGGATTTGTTTCTCATGCGTTGCCATCTATTGGATGAATTGGTAGGTGTCGCGGAATTTGCTAAATCGAGGAAACATTCAAATTAAGCTAGTGTTCATAATAGAATACGTAAGCATCTATGTTCTCTTTCTTTCAGTGATTAACTTTTGTAGTGCTACCTGTGTTCATCAAAACTTTGTCCGTAAACGAGCTGTGTTGTTTATTTTAAGGTGTAGATTTAACACTAGATTTAACACTGAGAAGAAAAGAAAAAAAAGCGCAATTTGACGAAAAATTCCAGAGGTTCAGGAATCGGTATGTACCACGTGTGTCCCTGACTTCACAGATTGCTATTGTTCTGTCTGTAGCTGAAAACAAGAATCCCCATGGTACTCTGGATTTCCTCCCCCATACTGCCTCTCATTTTCCAGCTTCCCACTCGTGCAAGGAAACGTTGTGCTCCTTTGGAACTGGTTGGTCATTTGCTTCGCCCTGTAAGAAGCTTACGCTTTATAGTTGGAGGAAAGGCGAACTGATTTATGATTCCGTCAAGGTGTGTCGCAGATGGTGTTCTTTGAAACGCTGGTTAACTGCATGCGTAAAATTTTCCTGTCACGCAAAGCTCTCTTTCTAGCTGACTTTTAACGTGGAAATGCTGATTAACATAGTTTGGTAGTTTAAAAAAAAAATGTGTTCGTTAAATCGGGAAACGCCGGGCATTGATTTTAATGTGGTTCCGTCTGGACCACGAAATTGTACGTAAACTCGTGGAATTCGTTAAATCGCAGTCCGTTAAATAGGAGTTTGACTGTATATATATATATATTTTAAATAACACTGTTTATTTGAAATGCATTCAGTGCTTTATTTTCATTTTGGAGTATGTTACTTATTGTTTATGTTATTGTTCTGCCACATTTTGGTGTAATATCTCTCACCATTTTCTCACAATGTTAGCATTTGGGTTTGTAACTTAGCTTTTGCACATGAGTGTAGGACTGACTGCTATTGGACAACTGAAATACTACACTGGATACCTAAGAAAAAGACCCAGAAGGAGAGCATGTTTGTACTGGGTAAAGAAATTTAAAAGCATGCCAGAGTGACACAAAAGAGAATTTCTCAAGACACAATGTTGTGGAAGAGACTTGGGGTGACCTCCACTGCTGCAAAGTCAGTTTGGCCATGGTCAAACTGACTTTGCTGCCTTTTAGTGGCCTTTCTCACAGCTACTATCTGGTCACAGTCAAACTGACTTTGCTGCCTTTAAATGGCCTTCCTCACAGCTACTATCTAGCCACAATCAAACTCTTGTTGCTGCTTTTAAGTGGCCTTCCTCACAGCTACTATGTGACCACAGTCAAACTCATGTTGCTGCTTTTAAGTGGCCTTCCTCGCAGCTATTATCTAGCCACAACCAAACTCATGTTGCTGCTTTTAAGTGGCCTTCCTCACAGCTATTATCTAGCCACAACCAAACTCATGTTGCTGCTTTTAAGTGGCCTTCCTCACAGCTATTATCTAGCCACAATCAAACTCGTGTTGCTGCTTTTAAATGGCCTTCCTCACAGCTACTATCTGGCCACAATCAAACTCGCTATGCTGCCTTTAAGTGGCCTTCCTCACTGCTACTATCTGACCACAGTCAAACTTGTGTTGCTGCTTTTAAGTGGCCTTCCTCACAGCTATAATCTAGCCACAATCAAACTCGTGTTGCTGCTTTTAAATGGCCTTCCTCTCAGCTACTATCTGGCCACAATCAAACTCGCTATGCTGCCTTTAAGTGGCCTTCCTCACAGCTACTATCTGACCACAATCAAACTCGTGTTGCTGCTTTTAAGTGGCCTTCCTCACAGCTACTATCTGGCCACAGTCAAACTCGTGTTGCTGCTTTTAAGTGGCCTTCCTCACAGCTACTATCTGGCCACAGTCAAACTCGTGTTGCTGCTTTTAAGTGGCCTTCCTCACAGCTACTATCTGGCCACAGTCAAACTCGTGTTGCTGCCTTTAGGTGGCCTTCCTCACAACTACTATCTGGCCACAATCAAACTCGTGTTGCTGCTTTTAAGTGGCGTTCCTCACAGCTACTATCTGGCCACAGTCAAACTCATGTTGCTGCCTTTAGGTGGCCTTCCCCACAGCTACTATCTGGCCATGGTCAATTCACGTTGTGCTGCCTTTACACATGATTACTTTTCCATGACTGGGGTCAGATGCATATAGGCCTGCTATATTTATAGATATTGCCAGTTTCCCATATGATGTTGTGATACTCTTCTGCTCTACATATTGTTAATTGGAGTGTATGTAATAATTTGCCCATTTAGTTTATATTCTGAGACACTTGGGGTTATGGAAGGTATGTGACTATGAGAAGACAATTAAGAGTAAATGTTGATGTATTTTGTTGCCCCTCTCTTTGTTCCATAAGATTTCTGGAGCTCATTTCGATTTTAATCCTGGACGCTTTCTTCTTAACAGAATACAGCCGGATGACGAACGGTACACATTCTGCAATGGCATGGTTCTACACAAAGTGCAAGGTCAGAAGATCTTTGGAGAATGGCTCTCGGCCGTTTTGAAGTTTTCTAAAAGCATCCATACAATGGACATTGACATATCTGCTTTTGCCTGCCAATGCGCCTTGGCTTTAATTACAGGTATTTACCTTTTTGTTTTCTTTATTCTTTACATATCATTTCAGCTCCACTCTTTTAAGTACTGAAATTTATTGAACATAGTAAATGCTATGTCATTATGTGCTATGTGTATTAGCATGAGTCAGATGTACATCCCATTTTGGGCTACACATGATGTTGAGCCTTCATTCCTGTCTGAAAGGCTCACCGTCAACTGGATACCACGATGATGTGCATTTGGCACGAAGTGACTTTGTGTTGTCCAAGTGCTCCTATGCCATTACTGGAAGAAAGGGTTAAACACTACAACAGCAACAGAAATGTGTGCAGTTGTAGGCAAGCAAACAGTGGATCGCAGTGCAAAAATGGATCTGGCGTTTCAGTGCTGGGTACACCAGTTCAGAAATAAAGTCAAGGTCAGGACATCCAACGACTGCCAATACTCAGCTACAACAGCAAACCCGGGTGCCAGCACACAACAATTAGTAGCTGACGTGGGGTCTTTCGAATCCACCATCTTTCATTACCTGTATCAGGTGGGTTTATCCTCCAGGCACCATGGGATAGTTCCTCGTGAATTGAAACCCTAGTAGGTAAAACTATGTGTTGCTGCATAAAAGTAATGAAAAAAGAGGTTATTTCACTATTATTATCTGTGTTACTTGCATTTGAATTGCGTTGTGTATAATATTTCAAATGCGAGTAACAGAGGTAGAAATGGTGAAATAACCCCCCTTTTTTCACTACTATGAATCAATGCACCACATAAATAATGTGTGCTTTTTTTTTGTGACAAATGTCGCAATTATTGATGCAATATATTTACATGCTGCTGTCTGTCGCAGATTGCTGTCAAATTCACAGGACGATATGTTTTGGTATTGTATCGTCGCAGATGAAGAAAAGTGGATATTTCTACATTATCCTACCACTGGGAACTAGTGTCTGAGGCCATGGCAGGCAACACAGCCAATGGTACAAAGAAGGGTGTTCAAGAGGAAAGTCAAATTCATGTTCTCCATGTGGTGGAATTGTGTGGTCACTGTGCTCTGAGAACTCGTGCCAGATGGCCAGGCTGTGCATGG
The DNA here is from genome assembly GCA_039090855.1 of Macrothele yani. NCBI lineage: Eukaryota > Metazoa > Arthropoda > Arachnida > Araneae > Macrothelidae > Macrothele > Macrothele yani. Next base: position 4,206,628 of record CM077032.1, on the reverse strand, counting down.
AAACCTCTGTTTTGAACCACTGCAGTGGGTTCATGGAAATGCTAACACTACCAAAACTGTCTCTAAATAGAAAGCCGTAGAACTACTCTGTGACATCAGAGCTAGTAGGCCGAGGCAAGGCTCTCTGCTCCTGAGCACCAAATAAGTAATGCAGTGTCTTGGCTGAGAAATTCTTCTGCAAGTGCTATGCTAGATAATTTGCTCACACAGAGCTTTAGATTGCCCATGCTTTCCCTGTTTCTTCTGAATTTTGTATCCATAGATAATGTTAACAGATGTACAATTCAGAAAAACAAAACAAGGAAAACATGGCCAACCTAAAGTTCTTTAGTTTACATCCCGTATCTCCATTTTCTGCAATAATATCCACTAGTTGGCAAATTTCAAAATTTTGCTGTGGTGCTGTGAAAAGATTTCATTTAAGTACTGGTCTTAAAAATATTTAAGAAAAATTTTCCTTTAGGTATTAATGTTGAAGACCATTATATTCCTGTTCCTTTATGCGTAACACAAAAAATCAGCATTTTAGCTACTTCGAAGTTTTTATTCTATGTGCATGAATGAACTTAAATATTTCACTAAACGCTTTTCAAAATTCCTTTCATGTTAGTTAAGTGATTAAAGAAAATTTTCATTCTTTAATTACAGTACTATGTTTTAAAAATACCACTGGCATAGTGCAATTGGTTAAGTAGCTATGCACTGTGTGGGAGGCAGACGTTTCTGATGGGTATACAAATCCCGGTCCTACCAGCCATCTAGTCAGCAGTTTTTCCGATGTTTTCTGTAGGCTCCCTGTGTTTGGAGACACGAATGTGTAGATGGTTCCCTTTGAAGTCTGCCGCAGATGCTCTTTGTCCCTTACCTGTATTCAGTACAGGAACAGCATGATGGCTGCATTAATTTGCCAGTAACCCTCAAGGGTACATAGTAGTCTTTGCGGGACTCAACCCGCCATGGGTGGACGAGATGGATGGATAGATTACATAAGGAAAGCGGAAGCAACATTTCTTATTAAGAGTATTTTCAAAGAAGTAAGGTGCTTTTAGATTCTTTAAATAGAAAATCTTGCAATGATGTCTAGAAGGTAAGGATTTTTTTTAAATTAAATTCACTTAGGAAAATGTTTTGTGCCAAATAAGCATGGAAGGATACCTTCAAATTTACTCGTAACATCGCGAATTTTATGCTGGGAATTCTGAACATCATATCACTTTTTTTCTACTTTGTGAAAACATTCTTGCGAATTTATTTTCTCCAGCAGTATATTGTAGAGCAAATTTTTTGATCTTTCAACTCAAATTGCATTATTTTTGTGGCATTTTTCATGGTTAATCAGAATATCAGTTGACACATTAATGGAGAAAGAAAAAAGAGCCAACAAAAGATGTACCCTTTCTTTATATACACAGTTCTTTTTTGCAAGAAATGCATCCTGCAAAGAGAAATGTAAATTTCTATTATAAAGAAAACTCCGTGTCAGTGTAAGAGTGCTTTCAAAGTTTCCCTCATTAAACTTTGTTAACATTCACAATAATAACTGAGATCATAACAAGGCAAAATATCTGTGCTAAGTGAACAAGCACGGAGAAGGCCTCCAGAGTGCATGACATTCTAAGTTTTTTCCCTAGCAGTTCTGAGGCTTTCTGTTAGAGACAGTTTTGATACTACCCAGCACTTATTAATAGGAAGTGGGCATTGCTCCTATTGGATAACACCACAAGTCACACCACTAGAGTGGTCCTCTGAAAAACTACAGGAAGTGGGAAGGGTTAAGATGCTACTCCATTCTCCATACAGTCCCAAATTTTCTCTGTCCAACTACCACCCGTTTTACTTCATGGCCCATTTCCTACAAAGGTGGCAGTTTAGTTCAGTGGTGGATTCAGAATATAGCATCAGAAAGTTTCTGTCCTTGAAACTTGTCAAGACATGGAGTTGTGGCTCTGGAAGAACACTGGGGAAAGGCTATAAGAAACAATGGCCTTTGCAGAATGAGGTGATGGTGTATGTCTAAACTTTTTACCTGAAAACAAGTTGAGCTTTTTGACTTTTCCTGATATCTGACCATGTTGACTGACAGGTCAGCATACAGTGGGCATAGGAGCACTATGACTGAACGACGGGGACAACTGGAAAAGAATTGCCTGATTCCATAATTCTAGGTTTCAGCTCCATCGTGGTGATAGATGAGCTCATGTTTGATGCTGCATAGGTGAACAATAGCAACCAGATTGCATGATAGAACAGGAACAGACTGGCAGTGGTAGCACCATGGCATGCCAATTATTCCCATGGATGTCATTGGGCCTTCTGACCCCGGTTGAACACTCCCTCGCTGCAGATCCTACCTAGGTTTTGTTGTGATTCAGATGTTGCCCCGTGGAAAGGCTTCTATTATGATAAGGACTGCATTGTGCAGGAATGGCTTGAAGAACATATCCACGAATTTCATGTCCCTGGCTGCCAAATTCTCTACTCATCAAACATTTCTGAGATTCAGTGGAATTTAGCTTTGGTTAGTCCACACCAGCACCTCATTTTGTTGTCGAATCTTGGGATGTGATTTTGCCCAGCTGGTATGTGATACCCAATGGCAACTTCTGCAGTGTAGTGAAATTGACACCTTGCCAAGAACATGCAACTGTCATCATAAAAAGCTGTCAAACTTGCTATTTAGTAGATTACATGTTCATAATATTTCTGATCAGTGTACATTCTGCTAAAACAAAGGGAAAATGCTTAGTGCATGCATGCATGCATGCATCACATACATCATATACATACATACATACATACCACTAAGTTGTTCTCTGAGATTAAGATGTTAGCTAATATGCCAGATTAAAGTTTAGAACTGAAGGTGCTAGAGTTCACTTCCTGTTGATTATCAAATGTCTCCATTTATAGTGATCTCGGCATACAACTCGAGCTTCACTGACATCCATCACACAAGACCTTTTGTACTTCATACTCATTGTCTTTTTCTCATACAGACATTCCTGAATCTGGTGTTCCTTGGCCTTCTTCTTCCTTTCTTTCCTGCCACATGGGCTGAATAAGTTATCTTAGTAAGTAAGCATCTCACCACTCATTCTTTCAACATGGCCAAACCAGCTCATTTGTCTCCACCTTACTAATAACATTCGCAGACCTGCAACACATCTTTATTCGTCATGTAATCAGAACATGGCTCAGACGAGTAATGCATCTCTCCATTCCACAAAGGTTTCGTATATCTCTTCTGCAGTACCCATGTTTAACTGCTCTGCAGAAGAGTTGAAACAACTACACTTTCATACACAGGACCTTTTTGAGAACTCATCAGTTCTCTGAAATTCTCCTAAAAGCATCTGAGACTTTCAAATATGAATTCACTTGCCTATTAATTGGGTGATTCCATTGTGGATGAACTTGTCGAGTGTCGTAGGTCCACTAAATCCCACACTTGAGTCCCTTCAAATACTTTCTTTGAGTTTTGAAACTGTACATGCCTGCAGGAGATTTGCCCACAGCTGACAGTTCCAGTTGGTCATTCCGTCTAAGGATTATGGAATAAAACCTAAGGAGATGGAGTCTTTTGGCCTATGTCAAACAGAACCAACTGGTACATCAACAGCATTTATACGAGGCTTAATTTTGTGTTAGCAGATTCATAGACGCACTTGTTGCTGCTTGTATGTGTTGCCCAGTGGAGCACCTCTTGAGAGCAAACCCATCTCTCACTACAGTCTCCCACCAAAATGCTCGATCATTAAATTGATATCTTAAGTAAAGGTATAGTATAAAAGTGGGAAAACACACATTTTTACTTAAAATAGTATAATTATACTAGTAATCCGAATTTCTTGGCATAGAATAGAAATCAAAGCTTGGAAACTTATTTCTATTATATGCCAAGAAATTCAGATTGCTAGTGTAGTTATACTATTTTAAGTATAGTTGATGTACAGTTTACAGTTCCTTGCTATAAATTAAACACACATTTTTGCTTTACCACAATGTCAATAAATCAGGGAAGTACTTTTTTGTTGGCAGAGAGCAAAAGTGAGTTGCAGAGTATGTTGTCCCAGATGTACAAAGTTTGTATGAAATGCAAACTGAGGATAAATAAGGGAAAACCCAAAGTCATGGTTTTTGAGCAAGGAACTGTTCATACTGAATGCAAGATAAGTCTTAATGGAACAGAGATAGGACAGGTGAATGAGTTTTTATATTTTGGAAGTATGTTTGACAGAGAGAACAAATTAGATGGTAAAATTAGTATGTGAGTGAATTCTTCATTGAAAGTCATAGCTGCCTGAGAAGGGAATGACAGGTTCTCAAGGAAGTCCCAAATGGCTGTATATAAAAGTGTAATTGTTCCTACTCTGATGTACCGTAGTGAAACCTGGGTACCAGATTCAGGAATGTCTGCTTGAGAAAAAGATTATGAGTATGAAGTACAAAAGGTCTTGTGTGCAGCATGTGATGGATGTTAATGAAGTTTGAATGGTGTGCCGAGATTGTTGTAAATGGAGACATTTCATACACCAATGGTAAGTAAATTCTAGTTCTTCAATTAAATGTGTACTTGGCACATTGTCTTTCTTGGAAGAGCTGACCTCTGAATCTCGGAGAACAGCTTAAGGCTATCTTTGAATGAATGTTAGGGTTCATCTTCTACCTTATATCTGCAATGTAAATTCTTTTGTACACATTTTCTTGAAGACTATTACTTTGTAGTGTTTGAAATTTTGAGCACAAATAAAAATGACTCATAGCTATTACGTGCTTGAATTAATTCCCGCTGTTGCCCAATAGAGTGCGGCAGTGGTGCGCTGTGACTCGGGCCACATGTAACTTCCATTGCGCGCACACGTACCGTCCGTAGTCTGGGCGAAGCAGTGTGTAACACGCGATCGGAGGGCACAGAACACGAGTTTGTATCGCATTCACGATCTCGAGTTTCGTACCAAAAAAGGAGCATTTGCGGGAAGCATTACTCTTCTGCTTTCATCTCAAGAAATCTGCAGCGGAAAGTCATCGTTTGCTAGTGCAGGCTTATGGGGAACATGTCCTATCGGAAACAACATACAGAGAGTGGTTCCGACACTTCAAAGCCAACGAATATGACATGAAGGATAAAGAGCGCCCTGGGCAGCCGAAAAAGTTCAAAGATGGCACATTGGAGGCCTTATTGGACGAGGATTCATGTCAGACGCTCCACGAGTTGTCTGAAACACTACGGGCTGAGGAGTCAACTGTTAGCAAATGTTTAAAGGCAATGGGAATGATCCAGAAGCTCGGAAACTGGATCCCACGTGACAAGGTTATTCTTCTCCACAACAACGCTAGACCTCATGTCGCCAAATCCGTGAAGGAACTCTTGGAGGCACTCGGCTGGGACTTCTTACCCCACCCGCCTTATTCCCCAGACATTGCTCCCTCGGACTTCCATTTGTTCCGGTCGCTACAACATGGCCTGTCAGAGCAACACTTCCTGTCGCGGATATCCAAAAATTGCTCGATGAATGGTTCGCCTCGAAAGAACCTGCATTTTTCTACCGCGGAATCCATTTGTTACCCCAATGTGGTGGGAAAGGGTTGTAGCTGCCAACAGACACTACTTTGTATAGACTATCCTGTACCATTCTGTGGCAACATACAAGTGTTTGTGTGGCAAAAAACAGCGGCAATTAATTCAAACACCTAATAATATATGCCACAGTTATTCCGAAAAATTTGTTAGAATTTTTTTTAAAATTAAATTTATCTGCCTTGAAAGCATTCCAATTTGGCGCCAGATGGCGCGATAAGTTTGCATAGCAGTGTTTTTGTCTTCTTTCTGCCTGATTTTTCTAAGTATCTGAGCCAAATAGAAATCAATGAGTGCGGGCAAAAGTGAGTTTGGAATCTTGACTTCTATAGATCATCCTAAATCCTGCTGTAAGTTCATTTTTTGAAGAGAAAATATGTACATTAGCAGAGAACTCCTGAATTTGAGCTATAGAAACTCCACCTACTTACCGAGCTCCACCTACTCACCCGAACAACATCGTTGGTTGAAACGTAACAGCGCATAATTTGTCTTTTCATTGCGAAGCCAATGAGAGACTGCTTCCATTCTGAATATGGTGAGATCTGCAGGGATTTGCTGACGCTAACTTCTGTGACAGTCACTCAAGACGTAAAAGTCACGCCCAAGGAGTGTTTTTGTGCCTTCTATCGCAGAAGATGAACCCTAACATTCATTCAAGGACAGCCTTAATGATATGTATGGTATGTACAATGTCAATGTACAATGATAATGTACAATGTCATATGTATATGATAATGTACAATGTCAATAAATGTCACATTTTCCAAATTCTTGAAATTTGAGGGTTTATATGGGTCCCAATTTTTAGCTCATAAACTGAAACATTTGGCTTATGCGAAAGTTTATAAGTACATCAGTGAATTTTTGTTAAATTTTCCATGTGTATAATATATGTATTGTACCTCAAGAAAGAAAAATCTTTATATTTTTTTTCCACTGTTATTCCTCAGAGCGCCATGGTCTGAAAGAACCTCAGAAAGTTGAGCACTTGCAGATGAAAATCATTGACTCTCTCCGTGATCACGTGACTTACAATAGCGAAGCCCA